>JBBPBX010021648.1:0-27965 GCA_038048925.1 Garcialebias charrua | reverse complement strand
GGACAATTTCTTTTTAGTAGAAACGTTTCACCCTCACTCCAGAGGGCTTCGTCAGTCAGAGCAGTCCAAAGCAAACTGAAGCTACCCCACCAAGTAAACAACTTAAGTGGACCAACCAGTTTGCTGTAGCCTACTAAAAAGAAATTGTCCAGATGAACTGATTGAGAATGAGCGGATAATGCTCATTTAGTTTTTCAGTTACTTTACTTTGAAATTAACTCATTTTTCTGTTTTATCAGTAATAAAAAATATATATTTTTAAACACAAATTATTTGTATGAGCCGAATTACTGCTGAAAGCTCTGAGCCTGTAATGGTTTCTAGCTACATAAAAATGAAAGTTTTCTGTTTCTCTTCTAAAGACACGAGGGGGAGTTGTACAAAACTCTTCTGAGTAACTATGACTCCAGACAAAGGGAGCTGGTGGTGGAAAACGCAGAACTAAAGAAGGTGTTGCATCAGATGAAGAAAGAAATTGCGGCCATACTTGGATCGAGAAAATTGTCTTTGAAAGGAGAAAAACCTGGTCCTGTAGACACACAGGTGGGGCAGGTAATTTTGCTTATGTCACCTAATTTTTTAAACATTTTTATCCCAAATCAATGACTTTAGTTTAGATGTTGCATTGATTTCTCCCTTTTTCCCCCTTTTATATTTAACAGAGACAAAAACATGCCACAAGTTGTTTATTTGTAACAAACTCTTGTAGATGTTTGAAAGTAGATTGAATGTGATTTCCATCATTTTAGGCTGCTTCAGAGGAAGAAGAGGAGGAAATATTTGATCCCAGCAAGGACAGTGTAGAGATGAATTGTGTTCAGGCTCGGGAGAAACTGACCAGCAGTATTCGCCTTCAGTGGAAAAAACTCAAAAGCCACGTTGAAAGACTAGACAGCCAAGGTAACTTTCATACGTCTATCGTCCTGTCACTACATTTTTATAAAATGGTGAAATGGAGCACATCTCTAGTCAACTAAAATGTAAATTTGAATTGAGATATAATCAAAAAAGGCGTTCAATACAAGATCAACTGGACTTTATTTGTTACAGAAGACGTTTCGACCTCTATACAGAGGGCTTTTTCAATTCTATGAACAGTCTGTGTGCGTGTGGAGTTATAACAGTCTTAGGAGGCACGCCCCAACATATGTAAATTGCAAGCTGAGGTAACACATACATGTAAATTGACAGATCACACCTTAACAGTAGGGGGTTCCCTTGAGGTCTCTGACAGAAGACACACAACTGTATGTAAATTGACAAAAAACACACCTCACAACCCAACAACAGAGGTTTTTCAAAAAACTTTGAGTCAGAGAGTCAGAGTCAGAGAGTCAGAGAGTCTTTATTGTCATTTGCACCGCATGTGGTACATGTGATGAAAACGAGATTATGTACACGGGGTCCCAGTTACATCCAACAACAAATGCAAGAGAAAAACAGTAATAACATCTAGAATTAACTAAGAAAAACATCAACTAGTAATACACTAAGCTTAATATAGTGGGAATAAACAGCAGCACGAACATGAGTTTGTATGAGCAGATGGTCACAGATGAACACAGATGAACACAGCAACAAGAAAACAGATCAGCATCAGCACAATGTGATACTTTGCTAGTCTAATTCACAGACAAGACACCTCTGCTCCCATCCGGTGTAAAACGTTTGGGAATCAACCCCAAAACTGAGTTATAAGTCTTGGAAAGTTGAAATCTCAGACCTCCTCCTCTGTTGAGAGAAGGTTTTTCTCTCTTAACATAAACAGCTTCCTTCACCCCCCTCTCAAACCATCTGTGCTCTGTCCAAAATTTGCACATTCTGGTCCTCAAATGAGTGACCCTTGTCATTTGAGGACCAAAATGTGCAAATTTTGGACAGAGCGCACAGATGGTTTGAGAGGGGGGTGAAGGAAGCTGTTTATGTTAAGAGAGAAAAACCTTCTCTTAACAGAGGAGGAGGTCTGAGATTTCAACTTTCCAAGACTTATAACTCAGTTTTGGGGTTGATTCCCAAACGTTTTACACCGGATGGGAGCAGAGGTGTCTTGTCTGTGAATTAGACTAGCAAAGTTTTTTGAGAAACCTCTGTTGTTGGGTTGTGAGGTGTGTTTTTTGTCAATTTACATACAGTTGTGTGTCTTCTGTCAGAGACCTCAAAGGAACCCCCTCTGTTAAGGTGTGATCTGTCAATTTACATGTATGTGTTACCTCAGCTTGCAATTTACATATGGGGCGTGACTCCTAAGACTGTTATAACTCCACACGTACACAGACTGTTCTGAAAAATCCCTCTGGATAGAGGTCGAAACGTCTTCTGTAACAAATAAAGTCCAGTTGATCTTGTATTGAACGCCTTTTTTGATTTTATCATGTCCTGGACGACTGAGAATCTTCACCAGCGAATTGAGATATAAGTCAAGACATATTGGATTTTATATTGAAGTACCTGGTAACCACGATCCTGTAATACAATCAAATAAAATGTTTACATTATGCATATTATTTTTCTTGCCTTTATTTTTTATTTTACATTTTCTCTTTGATATTTCCAATATAGATCTTAAAAAGAACAGTTTTGAAAATGTCTGATTTTCTATATGGTTTTGTTCAGTATCTTTGACTCAGGTGGGTGAAAGTACAAATAGTGATGCTGTTTCTCGAGAGACACAAGAGGAGGAAATAGAAAGACTGAAGCTGGAGATCCAACAGTACAAAGACTTTATTCAAACACAACAGCAGCTCCTGCAGGTAAGACTGAATTTATATTTAAAACTAGAGAAATTGTATTTCCTGCGAAAATGCAGTGTGAATACTTATTGCAGAAGGACTTGCTGAAAAACTGCTGAAATGTAGCTGAAATGGAAGAACACGCATTACGGAAAGCAGAAATAACTCATATTTGCGGAATCAAGATTAAATAAGCGGAAATGAGCACAAAAATGAGCAAATTAGCTAAAAAGAAAGCTGAAATTAGCAAGAAATAGCTGAAAAGTAACTGCAAAGGCAGAAAGAAGCTTAAGCTACCAGAAGGAAGCAAAAAGAGCTGAAATGAACCAAAAAAGGTGGAATTAGCCATGGTCCTCAGCTCAGCTTCTCTCTCTTCATCTGTGTCTCCCAAACAAATGGCTGCAGATCAGATGACTACAAAGTCTGTCATCAGTTTGCGTCCTAGGGTGTCCTGGTGCCATGTGCACTAATGAACACCCTTAAAGTTGAACATGGCATTTCAAACTTTAACTAGCACAGAAGTACAACAACAAACCACTGCTCAGGTTCAGATCAGACATTTGGTTACTCTCAATCATGCTCCTCCAAATTGAGTTAAATCTGTCCTTTTAATTATTTTTTGGCATCAGTTAACAATATGCCCTGATGTATGCTCAATAATCCAGGTAGAAAACTCTAAAAAAGCTAAGTCTGGTCCTCTGGACATTAAAAAAACAAAACAAAACAAAGCAAAAAACAAACAAACTGTAGAAACATTTCGTCTTTCGTCCGAAAGACTTCCTCAGTCTGAGTTGCTGTATTCAGCTCAGGCTTATAAATAGCACGCTCTCCAGTTTGCTGATGACAGCCGAAACCAGCTGCTCACATGATCAAGGAGGACCATCAGCCTAACGATGGATCGTTAGCACCCTGATGGTTGTTTGCTATTCACAGAGGGCTGAGTGATACTAGCAATAACAGCATTGTAAGAGGGGGACAGTTGAACCCGGAGGCCTCCACCTCTGTTTAATGATGGACGGTTTCTTTTCACAAAGATGGCCTCCTTTACTCCTCTCTCAAACCATTGTTCCTCTCTATCAAGTATGTGAATATCAGGTATGAAGATGTTAACATCCTTGATGTGATATTGGATTTTTGGTCGATATCCGATATGCTGATATGTTAAAACTTGTTTGGCCAATAACCAATACCAGTACGGACCTAGAGACTACATAGCTTTCTCTGCTGTAGAGTTAAAATACTACATTATTCTGCATGGTCTTTGTCAGTTTGGCCTGCTACCAAATGCAGATTCCAAAAAGGGGTCTGAAAATGATGCGACAGAAACTTAATTTCTTCAGTTGCTTCACTCTGGAGATTTTGTAGTCAGCCTGTCCAGACTGACTCAGGGAGTCTAATTAGATTAGCATGATTTATCTTTAGGGCAGGCTCATAGTGTTCTGTGGCCTTGAGTCCAGGTGGCTGTCGGAAATCCAATACACTCCAAATTATGGGAAACTTTTCACCGACCCGAACTATGAATCAACCTCCAGATGTGACCCTCCTGGGTGCTACACACGAGTCCCGAACCTTACCGGTGGTCTGCGGTCCTCTGCCGCCTCCACTTTGCGGTTCAGCTCATAAAGCAGCTGATTCATCAATGTCACAGCTCGGATCACACTCTCGGTTTGAGAAGAGAGCTTCGACAGCGCGTTGATCGCCTCGGAAGTCTTCCTGATTTTCTGATAGAAGAGAACTCCACACAAGCCAAAAAGCAGAGCACCTGCTATCATAATTCCAATTATGAATATATCCTCCACATCCTCGACAGAAAGCACGTCCAGGCATAACGTCTTCCATTTGCCCCAGGAATCCATGATATACCCGGCAGGATGCGACTGCAAAGGGCAAGCCGGTTCCCCAGGACAGGAATGCTTCGTAGAATTTTTTTTATCAATAGAGTTAACAGCCCACTAAACCAGATCCATCGAGAATTTACGTTCGAGCGAGCACTGAAAAAATAAAAACTGCAGACGAGACAAAGTGGCAAAGCAGGGAGAGGAAAACTCAGGAGGAAAGCAGCTGCTCCGTCCAGAGCCGGAAGTGAAGTGAAATGAAAGGAAGCAGAAGAAGATAAAATCTTATGTCTGCCCTTTTATATATACACAAGTATTTTCAGCACACAAATATATTTTTTAAAGTTATTATCTGCGATTTCTGTATGACCAAAACACTTAGAAAAATTTTCAACAATCTCATTGAGCGCCATAGATGACACTCGAGAGCATGGGCAGTGCCACTGTCGTGTAACTTGTACACGCCAGCCGCTCCAGTTGGGCAGATCTACCTGGATGCAGACCCCCCGATGGTGCCCGGAGTTGGCGGCCCTGCGATACCAAACTATAATAATAATAATAATAATAAACTTTATTTGTATAGCACCTTCCTACAATGCCTTGCATTGACCAAGGTGCTTAACAGGATAAAAAGATGAATAAACTGGAACAATAAATCAATGAAAATAGAATAGGAAACAACAGCAATAAAAGAAGGCAATGGAAATAAAAAATGCTATGGAAATAAAAAATGCTACATACTAAAATAACACTAAAATAACACAAGTAATAAAAGTTACCGGTACACACTGAAAGCTTTTTTGAACAAGTGGAAATAAAAAGGCAATGGAAAAAAAAAAAAAATGTTACATATTAAAATACCAAAAGTAATAAAAGTTACACACTGGAAGCTTATTTGAACAAGTGGAAATAAAAAGGCAATGGAAATAAAAAATGCTACATATTAAAATACCAAAAGTAATAAAAGTTACACACTGAAAGCTTTTTTGAACAAGTGGGTCTTCAGTCTGGTTTTGAACAGAGTCAGATCAGAGGTGGCACGCAGCTCAAGGGGGAGACTGTTCCAGGCTTTAGGGCCGGCAACAGAAAATGACCGGTCTCCCCATTGTTTGTACCTTGAGCGAGGCACCTCCAGCAGGTGTTGACTGGCAGATCGTAAATCTCTGCCGGGCTGATGGGCTTTCAAAAGTTCTGAGATGTAGAGAGGTGCAAGTCCATTCAGAGCTTTGAAAACAAACAGCAGCAGCTTGAACTGTATCCTGAACTGAACCGGGAGCCAGTGTAGAGAGGACAGGACAGGAGTGATGTGTTCATATTTTCGTGTGTTGGTCAAAAAGCGCGCGGCAGAGTTCTGTACAAGCTGTAAACGGGAGATGGAGGATTGATTAATACCAACATACAAAGCATTACAATAGTCAAGTCTGGAGGTCACAAAGGCATGGATGGCCTTCTCCAGATCACCACGGCTGAGAAATGACTTGACTTTGGAGAGCAGTCGGAGCTGAAAGAAGCTGGTCTTGACAACAGAACTGATCTGTTTATCAAACTTTAAGTTGGAGTCAAGCTGCACTCCAAGATTTCTGACCACCGGGTTGAAGTGGGGGAGGGGAAAACCAACACTGGGACTGGGAAGGATGTTGCTGGTGTCACCAGGAGCACTAAATAAAATGCATTCAGTTTTATCTGTGTTTAGGTGGAGGAAGTTTTGAGAGAGCCAGTGCTTAATGTCATTTAAGCAGTTGACAAGAGTGTTTGAACTGGGTGAGGGGTTGGGAGTGACTGGCAGATAGATTTGTAAATCGTCTGCATACATGTGAAAAGACAGGTTATGACGTGCAATGATTGATCCTAATGGCAGCATGTAAAGAGAGAAGAGGACTGGCCCTAGAATAGATCCCTGTGGTACGCCAGAGGTCAGAGGGGTTGATGAAGAGGAGGACAGATCGCCTATCATGACAGAAAAAGTTCTCCCAGACAGGTAAGATTTGAACCACTCAAGCACAGCTCCCTGGAGGCCAACCTGCTGAGACAAGCGGTTGATTAGTACCTGATGGTCGACGGTGTCAAAAGCTGCTGAGAGGTCTAACATCACCAGCAGAGCAGGGTTTTTTGCATCCAGGGACAGAAGAATGTCATTCTGTACTTTGAGCAGTGCAGATTCAGTACTGTGACGAGCTCGAAAACCTGACTGAAATTTTTCAAACAGGTTGTTGAGTTCTAGAAAAGATTGAAGTTGAATAAAAACAATCTTTTCTAGGACCTTTGATAGAAATGACAGATGTGAAACTGGTCTGAAATTAGAGAGAGCTGTAGGATCTAGGCCTGGTTTTTTGAGAAGAGGCCTGACCACAGCATGTTTGAAAGCAGATGGCACAAAACCTGAAGATAGACAGCTGTTAATAAATGACAAAACACAAGGACCAATTACATCAAAGGACTGTTTGAACATTTTAGAGGGAATGATGTCCAGAGAACAGTTAGTTGGTTTCATCTGCTGAACCACCTTGGTGAGGTGAGGGAGTGAAACCAGGTCAAATTGGTCAAAAACAGCTGTGGTTATTGCAGACGCACAAGACTGGATGGTGTTGGATGAACTGACAATGTTCTGCCTGATAGAGTCTATTTTGTTGACAAAATAGCTCTGAAAGTCATCGCAGGTAGACTGTGTGGCAGTTTTCAGAACATTGACAGATGGGTTGATGACAGACTGGAGTGTGCTGAAAAGCGTCCTCGGCCGGTTGGAGCTGGTGGAGATTAAATTGGAGAGGTACTGTGATTTGGCCTGTTTCACAGCATTATGATACTCACAGAGACAGTCTCTCAGTATTCCTTGAGATACATGAAGCCGGTCGCGCTTCCATTTTCGTTCTGCTTTTCTGCAACGTTGTCGAAGAGCTCGCGTCGTTTCGTTGAGCCATGGTGAAGGTTTGTTCTTTGAAGATGCCTGTTTGAGAGGAGCGATGGAGTCCAAGATCGTTGTGCAGGTGTGATGGAAGGAGCTGATGAAGTCCTCAGGATGTAGAGATGGGTCCAGGCTGACAGCAGAGCAGAATTCAGTGCTCTTAAAGGCATCAGTGAACTCACTTGGAGTTAATGGGGTGATGGAGCGGCAGAAACGTGCTGGGAGAATAGCCTTCGGTGCAGGAGAGGTGAAAAATTCGAATAATATGGGAAAATGGTCTGAAATACAGGTGTCCAGGATCTCCACAGTAGGTATTTGAAGGCCGTGGGAGATAACTAAATCGAGTGTATGACCCTGACTGTGTGTGGCCCCCGAGACCGACTGTGACAGGTTGAAAGAGTCCAGGAGGTCCTGAAACTCACATCCAAGCTGATTACTTGGGCAGCAGGTGTGCACGTTGAAGTCCCCACAGAAAAGCCAAGAGTCAAACTTTGGCATTAGGTCAGCCAGTAGTTCTGAAAACTCACTGAGAAAGTTTTTGTTGTATTGAGGAGACCGATAAAAGAGGCCACACAAAATAGGTTTTGCAGATTCCAGCACAAAAATCATGCTTTCAAAACTGGAGTAATTTTTCTGAGGCAACAATCGGTACCTGAACGCCTCATTGAAAACTGCAGCCAGGCCCCCCCCTCTTCCAGATCCACGCGGAGCGCTCAGATAAGAGAAGCCAGGTGGGAGGAGTTCAGAGAAGCCGCTGTTGTCTCCAACTTTCTGCCAGGTTTCCGTGATCAAAAACAGATCCAGACGATGAGTGGAGATCAAATCACTTAATATAAAAGTTTTATTTGTGATTGATCTGGCGTTAAACAGTGCTGACCGTACAGGAACACAGCCAGTTACGTCACTCTCAGCTCGAGCGAGCGGGCGGAGGTTCTGTTTAACGCAGCCTCGCTCCACCGCCCTCACGGGGGGACAAGTTGGAAACTGATCGCTGGCGTCATGATTGATAGCAACAAGGCATCTGTGGCGGCGAGCGAAGGAGCGGCGGACATCAAAGACGCTGAATTCAGGAGGTAAGTCAGCCGTCGGCGTGTTGTGAGACGAGAGATACTTTTTAAACCTCACCAGCACGCCCGCCCTCGTTCCGCGTCTTCTGCGCCGCTTGTTGCGAGGCAACGTGGTCGTGTTGCGTTGTAGGTAGGCAGGAATAGACGCCAAGAAAGGTGGAGGTGGAGGAGGCTTGAAATGTCCATATTTGCCAGTAGCCGGTGTGTTGATCAGCGAGTCTTGGAGACTTAGAAGAGTTGAGCGATCATAGACCAGGAGCGAGGATGCATCGTCGATGAAAAAAAGGCAGAACACGAACAGTAGTAAAAAGTTCAGGAGAGGAGTTAGAAAGCGTGCCAGGACAACCGGCGCCATCTTGAAAAAGCCAAAACTAGTTCCAACTCCGAGTTTCCCCGGCATAGCCACAGAACGTGGGTACCAGGGCACTCCTTTTCGGGCCTTTTAACATCTCCCGTTGACGAAGGAAAAGCATTCTGCTCCCTCCCCCTCAGAGCTCTGACGGGGGAGCTACAGTCCGTTCTCCACTGAACTTGAGATCTGCTCCGCCCCCAGCTGCAGTCTCTTGGAGACGCTGCGATATTCTGTGTTATGTTACTAAAACCTTCTAAAAAATAAAAAATAAAACCATGGGGCGCTAGTCCAGAACACCAGGAAATCTTCAGAGCCTCTGGCAGCCACGTTGAACCCTACTTTTATTCACTCGTGACAATTTCACTTCCTCATTCATCGCAGTCGGCAGAGGAAGCGGTACAGAGCGGTGGATGAAGCGATTATTCGACTTTTGAAAAAAAAAAAAGTCCTGATCAGGGATTAAGAAGGGGAATTTGATAATTTGTGTGACATGCAAAACAGTCTTGCATCGATTTCCAATCCTTTGAACGTGTGCGGCGCTGGGGCTGGGACAGGTGGGGGCGTGAGAAGCTCTGTTGAGGACAACTGGAACGCAGCTCTTTATTGGCTGATTAAAAACTCTGTTTTTATTGGCTGGAAAATGGCGTGTCACCTTTTCTTTTTAGAAATGCTTATTTACCACCTGGAGAAGCAAGGGGACAATATATATATATTTTTTTTTCAGAGATTACCTGGCTAACATCAGTCTGTCAGGAGGTAGTGACAGAGTGAAGAAATATGTTTATAAAAAAAGCTACATACTGAAGCTTTAAGGTGTTTATCTTGTTAAAGTCCTTCCGTGCATGCTCCTGTGGCCATTTGGCAGCCAATCCATTTTTGGCAAAACACCGGCCATCATTTCAGGGTTGTCAGCGGTGACGCGTAACATACACGACGCGTCAGCGGTGACCATAATAAATGCGACATGTACGGCGGTGAAACATGTTAATGGATTTTTCCACTTTATTGGACATAATTGGACTGATGCGACGTGTATGGCGGTGCGACGTGTATGGCTGAAAATACAGTATATACACACACTAACAAGGGGTAAACGCAGAACATCTAGGAAGGGCAAACAGGTGGTGGTGGAGGAACTGATTACAAGAAGGGGCGCAATAGCAGAGACGGACCACACAAGAGAGCCACACACTAAAGAAAACAATCCACAGAAACAGCCATCTGTAGTTTGTCTAAAACAGGTCTCTCTTGAAAATGAGTCCTTGTGACTCATTGAGACTAAACTGTATAAATAAAGGTTGCATTTATTTATTACCTACCTTTATTTAACCAGGCAAATCCTATTGAAATCACAGATTTATTTTGCAAAGGAGGCCTGGGCCTGCCCTGAAGGCAGCCTAACATGCATGTCTTTGGAGTGTGGGAGAAAACTAACTCAAGCATGAAGAGAGCATGCAAAGTCCACACAGAAAGACCACAGGTCCCATCAGGGAAATGAACCAAGGACTTTCTTGCTGTGAAGCAACAGTAGCTGTCGTGCTGCCAAATGCAACTATTTATTAGGTAAAGCATTGAGGAATTCAAGAAACAAACAGATTAAGAGCCAGTGAGTACCTATTAAATGTTTACTCTTTTTATTAATTAAAGCCGAGGTTGGTGATGCTTACTCCTTCTAATGTTTGTAAAATAATTTAAATACAAAATAGCTCTATAATTGGTGCTGACTCAAACCATAACTGTTCTTTCTTTTTACAGCAGCAAATGAGCTCTCATTGTGATGATGGTGCTGCAACGCCGAAGAACGATGGCTACATGCTGCATGAGAAAAAGCGCCTCAGAGATGAGTGGATGACCCTTGAGAAACAGAGAAACAGCTTTGAAAGGGAGAGGAATAACTTCACTGAAGCAGCTATTAGACTGAGCCATGAGGTGAATATATTTTTTTTACAAAATTACTGATTTAAAGTTAACTGTTGAGAAGGCTTTTAAAATGACTTGTTTTTGGTTTAACTTGCAGAGGAAGGAGTATGAAGAGGATCGGGCAACATGGCTCAAACACCAGTTTCTAAGTATGAGTCTATAAGTACTATTGGATTTTTGAGTGTACCTTTACTCAGGTTTTTTCTTGTACAGTAATATGAACAAGTGTAGTCTTCAAAAGTCTAATATTAAAATAAAATATGAGACTAAAATACACCAATCTGCAAAAAATAAGATTGTTTAGAAAGGTGTAAAGAGTTTAAAATCAATCCCACTTTCAACAGTTATTCAGATATTCTCTTATTTTAGCAGCTGAAACAAAGGCTAGTTCACTGTTGGCTCCAGAAAAGCTTCTTGGCTGCCATTCAAACTCAGCTTCTACACCCAACGTTTCTCTGCCATTATCTTCCGTGGCCAACCTACAGCACACACTTAGACTTATTCCAGAAAACAGGTATAGTGCATTTTTTCCATTTTATTTTCTTTAAAAAAAATTCTATATTTGAATGCAATTACAATTTACACATTTTGTTTATGAAATATGTCTTTCAGATCCACAAAACCTAAGACGATCTGAGGAATCAATTGTTTTCTGTGGAAATTATCATCTCCAGGACGAACAGTGGAACGACAATGAAGATTTCAACAGCAATTCACGCACACAGGAGAAGAACTGCACTATATGAAGCCAAAAAACCTTGTCATTTGAATAACGATTACTGTCTGTGTCCAGTGGTTATCTATGAATTTAGAAATCTGATAAGTGAATAAACCCACATAGAAAAAAACAACTTGTGGAAGCCAAATGGTTTTTCATTAGCTGTTTATGTTTTATGTAGGGATGCATGATATTGGATTTTTGGCTGATATCCGATATGCTGATATGTTAAAACTTGTTTGGCTGATAACCGATACCAGTACAGACCTAGACACTATAGCTTTCTCTGCTGTAGAATTAAAATACAGTACTACATTATTCTGCATGGTCTTCGTCAGTTTGGACTGCTACCAAATGCAGATTCCAAAAAGGGGTCTGAAAATGATGGTAATATTTCAATTTGGATTATGTTTAATGCCAAATTTCTTCATGATATTTACTCTTTAACACAATGACAACACTCAAAGTGCAAACTTGTACATTTTCCCAAATCTAAACTCAACGGCGCACGTGACACCATAACTTTATATACCGTATATATATGTACAGGTAGCCCTCTAGTTACGTCAGGGATAGGGACCTACGTGTGTGACTTAGGTCGATTTTGTCGTACCTCGCGGACCAAAAACACATGCCTATCGTAGGTCCGCGTTTCTGACATAGGTCGCGGTTATACCGCTAACGGAGCGCCGCACACATATTTAATGGCATGAGACTGAACAAGCAGACATACTAAGGCCATAAACACGCACAGAACTGCACAACAAATAAAAAATATAATGTCTTACTTTGAGCCGGTGGCCCCGACTGCCAGGCGGACATTTGCGGCGAGCTCCCGGCCGCAGATGGATCCTCCGCGGCATGTCGGCTCGGTGTCTTCGCCTGTGTTAGCTGCTTTGTTAGCTGCTGTCGTTAGCATGTCGGGCGGCGTTGTGGCCGCCGATCGCGGGGCGATCCGCGGCTGCTCCTCCGGACCTGAGACGTCCACAGAGTTGACCGAGTGTTTCCAGCTCATTTATCCGTATGAGGCAACCCTGATCGGGCACACGGAGCCAGCTGACAGTAGCCTCCGGAGCTCCATTGACCGCAGTACAGTTGTAAAATGGCAACCGGAAGTGGCGAGCGGAAACCGGAAGTTGCGTAAATACGATTAATTTCTTATCAAAACGTAAAATTAATAATTATACTTTATTTATAAAGCCATTTAAAACAACCACAGCTGCAACAAAGTGCTATACACATGAAATTAATAACTTTTAAACACAAAAAAAAAAAAAATATATATATATATTTTTTTTTTTAATCATATTTTTATTAAATATGATAAAATCGTAAGTCTGAGTTGCCGTAGGTCGCAGGTGTCGTACCTCGAGGGTTTCCTGTATGTATGTATGTGTGTGTGTGTGTGTGTGTGTGTGTGTGTGTGTGTGTGTGTGTGTGCGCGCGCGCGTGCGTGCGTGCGTGCGTGTGTGTGTAATGTGTATGTAATGTGTATGTATGTATGTAATGTGTATGTAATGTATGTATGTATGTAATGTATGTATGTATGTAATGTATGTATGTATGTAATGTATGTATGTATGTGTAACAATATAGGAGTTATTAGTCAGTTTACTGACTACCTATTGCTGGGTTGCAATCACGTGACCCGGAAGTGGCGCGAAATTCAGATGCGGGGCAGGAAGTGATTTTCCCCAGTTCAAAACACAGCAGAATGGATTACAGCAAGTATGCCAAAGCCCTAAATAAACTGGCGAGGACGAGTTTTGGGTTAACCATTTAGGATCAAAAGAAGCTTTAAATGGTTGTCGACTTGTTTCTGCCCGGGTGAGTAGTGAGATGTATTATTTATTTAGTAATTAGCCTATGCTAACTACGCTATCGCTAATGCTAACAACAAGTTTAGTTAGCCCCCTGTTATTTCTATGTGCGTGGATCTACTTAAAAATAATATATTTAGCTTCTGTAAAGCCAAATTCGTGCTGGAGTTGTATGTGTTAACGTTGAGTCATATGCATTTCTACACTGTAGGTCAGAGATCTACAGTAACTCCATTAAAAAGGTAAGTTAATGTACTGAAAATATTATGATTTTTTTTGTTTTGATAATACAGTATCATCAAGGTGATCGTATCTTCTTTGTAACTTCAGATACTAGCTGGTTAAACTCAAGGTGGCCATACATGGGAGCCTCACCAGATGGAGTCGTTTCATGTGACTGTCATGGAGCCAGGGTGTGTGAAATCAAGGTAAAATTTATTTCTCAAAAGGTTTGGACTACTGCACTGCAGACTTAGCTTTTTTAGATTTTTCTACCTGGATTATTGAGCATGCATTAGGGTACTGCACTGCAGACTTTGCGCACCTCACAGTATGAATGTTACAACTATAATTTTTTACTCAAATCTTTGTTGTTTGCATATTTCACAGCATGTAGCCGTAGTTTTGGGGATGGTCTTGCAGTTTGTGGGATGTTGCCTTGTTTCCAGTTAAAAAATGTGTGACCTTTCCATCACCTTTTAAAACTTAGTCCAGATTAATACATTCTTACCTGTGGAACACACCTGGTTGACAGAGACATAAATATAGTCTCATTTTCTAACATTGGTGTTGGATAGTGAAATGAGTGAAACACAATCTTTAAAAACGTATCATATTGAAATGTTTTGGAGACTACCGTATTTATTTTTTATGTCTAAGTTTCATTGTCTTGTCCTTCAGTGCCCACAGAGCAAACAGCATGAAGTCGGTCTGAGGATGTGTGCTGGACAGCCTGGTTTTTGTCTCGTCAAGGTTGGAGATTCTGTACAACTGGATAGGAACCATCCTTATTACCATCAGCTCCAGGATCAGATTCACATTGTGGATGTACAATATTGTGATTTTGTAGTATGGAGTGAAAATGATATTTATGTGGAAAGAATTCTGCCAGATGACCAGCTGTGGGAAACAGCAGTTCCCAAAATTCAGCACTATTTTACACATTGCATCCTACCTGAAATCCTGGGACAGAAATCCACACGTGACTAACCAATCTAAGAATCAAGAATGTTATTTGGAGTAGTTGATGAAAGGAGTTTGAAAAGTTTATACAAATTTAAACAGTTGCTCTTTTTTTCCCCAAAAACATTTGTCACTACCATAACATGTTTCAGCTACACCTGTAGCAAGCACTCTGCAGAAGGGTCATGTGATGTTGTTACATGTCATGACAGCTGTTTTTTATTTACAATAATCTTAATTGAAAAGTTAAGTATGTTAAATCAAATGATATATTTAAATCAATATGAGATTAGCTTGTGAATTTCAAAGGTGTTCTAATATGTTAAATAACAGCACATACAAATGTCATATGTCACAAATGTTGCAAAATGAGTCTACTTCAGAAAAATGTTTTTATTTCAATAGCAAAACTCATGTCATTTTAACTGACCAATATTCACAAAGATTGGTTATGGAGTTCATTGAATAAATTAAAAATATTCAACCTTATTGGGTAAATTTTTTTTTTGTCTTCATGAACAATTAACATGTACAAATATGGTCTGTAACAGTATTAGTGATTTAATTTACTTTTGATTTACTTTAAATGATAAATACATGTATAATCATTTAAACTTAAAATATTTATATAAATATAGTTGATTGAATTACTTGTCGCTCAGGCCACTATTAAGAATTGTAATCTTTCATGGAGAACATGAATCGTTCTAAAACAAATTCGAGACACAGTGGCTTTTGACACATTAAATCTATAGGCAAGGTCTTGAAGCTGCAGATTTAATCTGAGATGCATAAGTATCATAATAAATTGCTCAAATTTGGAGAGTGCTGACAGTGATGACATGCTGATGTATAAGGTTCACAGAGCTGAAAAATTTGCATCAAAACTAAAAAGTTGGGCAGTCCCGTATAAAACTTTGTTTTATCGTTGTTCTGGAAGGTTTCAGGAGTAAATTTAGTCACTGAGACTTTTTCCTTAAGGTCGCAGATCTCAGTTGTGTAGCCTTTCACTGCATCCTCCAGCTTTGTGAGGTCAACCATGCTTAGATCCGTCTGGCATTCTGCATCTGCAAATATTTAATTATTAAAAATTACGTTCAGAAATTCTATAAATAAATAAATAGTATTTTTATTTATTATTATTTTACCTTTGAATCGTTCGTTTTCAGGGGCTGGTAAGCTTTCTTCACAGAGCTCCTCTTCCAGACTGTTGGCCTCCTCAGTGCAGAGAAGCTTCCAGGCCTTAGCTCTTTCCCTGCGCCGGAGGGATGCTTCTGTTTGTGGCCACTCGTTACTTCTTTGGTACCCCAGGTTAACAGTGGGGGCCCAGTCTTGGGAATGTACATCACCTGCTGCACTCGGACAACCTAAATATAAGACACCACTTTAAAGTAAAACACGTAAATGCCTTTCCTAGCACTAAGCTAACCGCTAACAACATTAGCATTCTAATCGGATTTTTTCTGGGAACAACCAAGTGTTGAACCACTACACAAGCTAGGGCATAACATATCTTACCTGTCTTTCTAGTTACTGTCCAATAAAATATCTGAAAATATGATTTAAACGATACGACCCTTACCTGTTACAAAGTGGTCGCTGCAGACTCTCGTCAGTTTCTGCACCTCCTGTTTTTAGCCGTAGGTTGTAATCCACGTTTGTCGTCTTTTTTCTGTAAGTTTTTTTAAATTAATCCCCTTGTAGCATACTACTTTCGGAACACGAAAATAACTTTTATCTATCTCTCGATTAGAGCGGTTGCAACAACCGTAAACGGCACAGAATTTAGGCATGTTGATGCTGAATCAGCAACAGAAGGAAACGGCTGCGTTTACTTCTTGCCCCGCATCTGCATTCTGTGACGTCACTGCTACGTCATCTGAAACCCAGCAATAGTTTAGACGTGCAGCTATGAGCAGACTTTTATCTGCACAAACTGCCACCAAAGTGCGGGGTCTCAACTTTTTCAGATTAAATCAACAAATCTAACGATGTGATTAGCCAGAAATGTAATTTCACGCTTAGACTTCAATTTATGTTGGTCTACCAAAAGAATAGACCTTTTATTGAAACTATCACAAGAATTACATTAACATTTGTATCGATATTAGCTCTGATTTAATAACTATGTTGACAAGAATTCAAATTAAAACAAACAGACAATTAAAACTTAACTGTTGGCACAAAACTTGACAGATTAAATAGCTTATGAAAAGAAGAAATAGGAGGAGGAAGATGAAAGCTAAGTTAACTGAAATTAATTATTTGAAATAACCAGAGTGGCACCTTTCCCATACGGATCAGGCTGAGCCTCCGACACGTGCAGCATACAAACAACGCCTCTTTACCTGGTGACGAGACGTCTTGCGAGGTGAGGACTGAGAAGTTTGTGGACACTAACGGACTGTGTGGTCCAGTGAGCGTCCAGATGACTTCGTGCGTGTATGACTGGGTCAGACGAGCGGGAGCACGCGTTCACCGGCAGGAACAGAGCCAATCGCACTGGTTGAACTTTCAAAATAAAACTTTAGAAAACAAATTCTTCAGAAAGGAGAGTGAATGGATCAAAGTAAGGCTTTACTATGATCCCCGCTGAGACGTGGGTCGTTGACACCTGACCGGGACGTCTCCAGCTTTCCCAGAGAAGAGAAAACAGTTGCCAGTAGTTCTCCTCCAAAAACTAACTTCCAAATAGGAAGTGCCCATTATATGGGGGAGGTGGGGTCTCCCCACCTTCTTAATAACTATTGGCTGGTTTTAACAAAATAAGAGATGGATTTTCATCTCATAGGCAGAAAGTCTCTTGACGGAGACAGGAAAACTGTTTACCGAAACGGCCAGATGGCCTGTCCTGTTGCGTCTAGCTTGAAGACAAAACAAGAGAAGGCAGAGAACAGCTCTTACCCTGACTTCTGCCTTAGAGACAGAGCCTGCTTGCTTTTGCAGAAATAAAACCAGCAGAATGTCGCAGTCATGCAAGTAACAGATCATCATTAAAAATGACAAAAATACTGTTTGATCAATTCTGAATTAACACACATTAAAGAGAAAGTTCAATCTGATTAATTAGTGTCCATTAATTCATAATAATTGTTAAAATATATAAGTGTCCATCTGTCTCCTTGAGGTTCAAGCAAGTGTAACACTGAGTGATTCAGAGAGGTGTAGAGAGGTGTACTTGAAGGTCAAGACAGAAATATCAGAGGCTAGGTGTATCACTACATATGTATGTAATGTATGTATGTATGTATGTATGTATGTATGTTATGTATGTAATGTATGTATGTATGTATGTAATGTATGTATGTAATGTATGTACCGATACCAGATTTTTGAAAACCGAGTACAAGTACTTACATTAAAGTACTTGCCGATACCAAGTACCGATACAAGTACAAATTAATATTTTTAAAAATCATTCTAATTAACTTAAACTGTTTATTTTCATTAGACACTTCAAACATAAATAAACAAAGTACACTGTAAACCCAAATTAGTAATCATTACTAAAGCAGAATGTGGAAAGCGATTGCGAGGGGATCTCCAGTTTTTACAAAAACAAAACAAATCAAGCTCTGTTTACATAGTCTTGTGTCCAAGATAATCTTGTACTAAAAAACTCAAGTTTTTAAAACCATTGTTTACGAGTAATTAACTCAACCATTAATCATATATATCAGTAATCATTACCCATGATGATCAGTATTTGTTTCTCATGTTTATCAGTATTCATTTCTCATCTTTTTTAGTTAGAAATACTAAATGTAAATAATAATAATCAATTAGATTTTTTTTAACATTACACAATAATTGTCTGTATACTACCTGTTGTTTCTTACACAAAAAAATGACAATTTAATTTATTTTTCACAAATTTATTGCAAAAATAGTGCAATAGTAACATTTTAAACATGTAAATCTGAGTACACATTTCACCATGTTCAAGAGTTTAAACTTTAGTACAAAACTAAATCTGAGTAAAGTGCTAAGTCAATACAATTCTGCATTTAAGCCTTTACAAAAATGGATTTTCAAACGTTTTACCAAATTAACCATTTTACTTTGATAGGTGAAATTAAGAATGTTAATATCTTGTGCAAAGGGGAACATGCTTACATAACATCTTATGCTCTGAGGTACCCTTTATCATTTACATCATTAATCTGGTCAAAAGACTAACATGGAACCCTTCAATGGCTTCAACAGGTAAATTGTCTTTAAAAAAAAGTGTCCGTACAGTTATTTTATTTGGAAGCCTTAATGATAAATAAAAAAAATTAAACATAAATAATAATAATAATTTAAAATAATTAAAATAATTTTTTCGACAAAAAAAATTAACTAGCATGGTGGCACTAACAATTGTTTAAAACAAGTAATGATGAACAGGAAAGTTTCTGTGAAACAGTTACATTACAACACTTGTTCACATTATGTTTGTATTTGAAAGACGGCTACAAACTAAACTTCAGCAGTAAAACAATAAACTTCTAGCTGCTAAATACAATTTTTTTCCCCATCTAACCAAAAGTAGAGCACCTGCAGCATTTTTACACAAGTTGAATTTTCTGTCTGAATTCTCAGCTTCAACTCAATACTTCCCAAATGGGGGTGGGGGGAAATACAGTACCTGTTGAATGGACAGGAGGGTATTTCTGATTTTCTTTGGGTAGTTTACATGGAGTTCATATGTGAGCGCAAAAAGGAGACTCACAGCTTCTGGCAGGGTCATGAGCTTTTCCACAAAAATGTCGCCCTCATTGACGATTTTCAGGCTCGCCGGGTGAAGATCTGATGTTGGGGGGAGACACCTTCAGGATTCAGCAACAAGGTCCCAACGTCCATTTGGCCAAAGAACTCATCACCATCCTAAAGATAAACAAAAAAATAATTGCCATAAATAAAACCATTAGGGAATAAAATTGCTGAACTACAACAGACCACCATGACAGAACAGGAATTGTATCAAATACAGTTTATGCTAACATAATGATAACTACTGTTTGGTCAAGCATTTTGAAAATTTCTAACAATGAACATTGTAAAATCAGTATTGGTCTAAGGACTATTTGAGAGATCTTCTTGGTCATTTTGTCACTATTTGACTGAAATGGGAAAACTTCTAAATTGGTTGTTTTTATATAATATTATTTAATATGGGACCATCACTGTCGTCACTGCACATAAACACAGGGTTAGTCAGGGTGTGATCATGAAGGACAGAATAAGATTCCAGCAGCAGGTCTTTTTCCACAATCCTTTAGAATTCCATACAAATTTTAAAAAATTAAAAGAAAGAAAGAAATTAGTGTGCTGTTCAACTGGAGAATGACCATCAGAATAATATGTGTACCTGCTTATTAGTGAAGAGTGCAGGCCAGCGTTTCATCAGAAGGCTTGGTGTTGATGTCTCCACAACGTCATCCCTCCAAATGTTAGGTCCACATTTTGTTTTGTCTTCTATTTGGCGCACAAATCCAATATGGCGGTTAGACAAAAAAAAAAAGAAAGAAATTAGTGTGCTGTACAACTGGAGAATGACCATCAGAATAATATGTGTACCTGCTTATTAGTGAAGAGTGCAGGCCAGCGTTTCATCAGAAGGCTTGGTGTTGATGTCTCCACAAGTCATCCCTCCAAATGTTAGGTCCACATTTTGTTTTGTCTTCTATTTGGCGCACAAATCCAATATGGCGGTTAGACAAAAAAAAAAGAGAGAAAGAATTAGTGTGCTGTACAACTGGAGAATGACCATCAGAATAATATGTGTACCTGCTTGTTAGTGAAGAGTGCAGGCCAGTGTTTCATCAGAAGGCTTGGTGTTGATGTCTCCACAACGTCATCCCTCCAAATGTTAGGTCCACATTTTGTTTTGTCTTCTATTTGGCGCACAAATCCAATATGGCGGTTAGACAAAAAAAAAAGAGAGAAAGAAATTAGTGTGTTGTACAACTGGAGAATGACCATCAGAATAATATGTGTACCTGCTTATTAGTGAAGAGTGCAGGCCAGCGTTTCATCAGAAGGCTTGGTGTTGATGTCTCCACAACGTCATCCCTCCAAATGTTAGGTCCACATTTTGTTTTATCTTCTATTTGGCGCACAAATCCAATATGGCGGTTAAACAACAAAAAAAAGAAGAGAAATTAGTGTGCTGTACAACTGGAGAATTACCATCAGAATAATATGTGTACCTGCTTATTAGTGAAGAGTGCAGGCCAGCGTTTCATCAGAAGGCTTGGTGGTGATGTCTCCACAACGTCATCCCTCCAAATGTTAGGTCCACATTTTGTTTTGTCTTCTATTTGACACACAAATCCAATATGGTGGTTAGACAAAAAAAAAGAAAGAAATTAGTGTGCTGTACAACTGGAGAATGACCATCAGAATAATATGTGTACCTGCTTATTAGTGAAGAGTGCAGGCCAGCGTTTCATCAGAAGGCTTGGTGGTGATGTCTCCACAACGTCATCCCTCCAAATGTTAGGTCCACATTTTGTTTTGTCTTCAATTTGGCGCACAAATCCAATATGGTGGTTAGACAAAAAAAATAAAAAAATAAATAATAATAATTTAATGTACTAACACAGAATATAAGCAAAATTCACTACATCACCAGGAATGATTGTAAGAACCAACAGCCCTTGGTTTGAATGTTCCCTGTCGAAGTTAAAAAAAATTAAAGCATGTGGTAAATTATTCTGTATGCAACTAACTGCTAACAGCATTAGCTCTCTGTGAGGGGCAATTCGTTCTTGTTTGCTACAGGCATTAACTACCGGTACTAATTCAATCAGTCCCGAAATAACAACAAAGGATGATCAACTACAAAGTAGCTATAATTTAGGGCAAACATGATGCAGTTGACACTCCGGTGAAACATTATAGCTATCGTTAACATGAGCAAACAAAAACGTTATTTTACCAGCAAGTACAATAAAAACGGAATCAAATTTGAGCACTTGACATGTGTCAATAAACAGTTACATCAACCAGACTGACCTGATTTCAGCACTTCGTCACTGTAATGAGATTTTGCAGCAAACAGTCAGGAGAAACATGCACTGGGCTCACGGTTCTTCTTCATTTTTTTCTTCCTCTTTGTGCACCAGGCAGGTCACGTGTTCACTGACAAGCCCCGCCCCAAACCAGTAAAAACATGTAAATGAGAGGTGTCTCCACTCAGAGCCATTAGTAAAGTAGCTACTCATTTTGAGCAGTATGCAATTCACATATTGTTTAGTAATGGTCCCACCGTTTGCAAAATAACAAAAAGATTAGTAACAATAGCTTGACTTATTATGTAAATGAAAATTTGGGGTTACAGTGTACATTACTATTGGTAATCTGTAAAGTATGTCCAAACTTGTACAAAAAAATAAAATGTTTTACATTTGAACTCTTACATAGTCAATGAATTGAAATGAAACTGGTATCGGGTCCTATAGTATCGGAGCACTTTTATGAGTACAAGTACGAGTAAACGCACATGGTATCGGACCGATACCCGATACTGGTATCGGTATCGGTGCATCCCTAGTATGTATATANTCCTGCGTCCCGGCTTCCCGTTGCGGCTCCAGTCAGGTGGAAAACCCATCTCTCTGCCCTCTCCGATACCTTGGTTCGCGCCCACATCTTCTGTAACCTTGTGGGTGTGTGTGGTTTGGCATGAACTGTTGGGACCTCTGGTCTGGTCTCTCATGTGACTGGAATGAATGTCCTTTTCCCCGCCGCTGATTTCTTTTGCAGGGGCAGTTTCTCACCCAGTGGTCAAGTTCTCCACAGATGAAGCAAGCATTAGGGTCTGAAGGGCCAGTCTGGTTTTGATAGGCCTGGGCAGGCTGTTTGGCCTTCGCTGGTGAGGCTGGTTGGACAGAAGCTGCGTTCAAAGTTATTTGAGTGGCTGCAGCCTGGAGCAGTGTGAGCTGAGCGTCTTCAGATTGTTTCTGCCTCTTTTTCTATGCAAAGCTCTATTCGAACATGTGTTGATCCCAAGTGTGACGTGCATGTCTCAGTAATTCGTTCAGGCGCACTCCAGCTTTCCAGCCAATGTAGGTGTTCTGCAACGATTTGCGGATGGCTGGGAGGAATCCACTCATCAGAGACTGGCAGAAAATGGTCTCAAAAGCTGTGACTTGCTATGCCTCATTCCATTCTTCCTGAGGGGGCTCGATACCAGAGTGTGTTTTGAAGATGGGCAACAGTCTATTTGAATAGTCCTGGGGTGACTCGTCTGACCTCTGGACTGTTTCAGCAATGGTAGAAAAACTTTGAGTCTGAGGATATGCTACCTTTATGCATTCAGTAATCCTCTTCAGATTTTCATAGAATGCTTTGTTGTCATCATGGCCGTGATTGATGTTGGTGGCTCATTGTCCTTCCCCAACATCTAACAGCTGGGTCCCCACGGTAGTGACAAATCCAATCCCATACATAGAAGCCAGGATCAGTTTGAGCTCAT
Organism: Garcialebias charrua; assembly: GCA_038048925.1. Classification (NCBI taxonomy): domain Eukaryota; kingdom Metazoa; phylum Chordata; class Actinopteri; order Cyprinodontiformes; family Rivulidae; genus Garcialebias; species Garcialebias charrua. The sequence continues at coordinate 4,976 of JBBPBX010021648.1, read as the reverse complement.
CTAGTGTGGGTCGGACAACCAATACCATGTTGTCCAATACACTGGCAACTGCTTGTCCTCCCTGTGCTATGTCTGGCAAGTACTGGGTCGCCATCTCTATCAAGGTCGTCTTTGGCCAGGCTCTGTACACCAGCTGTGGGCCCATGGATCCCCTCACTTCCAGCATTGGATGGGTGGATACACAACTGGGGTCGTCCTGGCCCCCACCCTCCTCTCTCCCCTCCAGCTCTGCAATTCTCATTTAATTACAGCTTCTTTGAGGAGGAGTTCTGCAATTTCTCTCTCCCTCTGGGTTCTTTGTCTGGTGCCGGTGAACACATCAGTGGGGTCTTGTGTGTGAGGAGGAGGAGGGGTAGAGGAGTGAGGAGGCGCGGATGCAGCAACATTCCTTCCCTCAGCTTCAGATGGTGCTGGAGGGGGAGGAGGAGAGGGTGTGTGCGCAACATTCCTTCCTTCAGTCTGAGATGATGCTGGAGCTGGTGAAATGTACCCCTGGAAATCGTCATCCAAACTCAGAGCCCATACAGGTTTGGGTGGGGGAGTCGTGCAGACTTGCTGTTCAGCTGGCAGCTTCTGTGTTTTTTCTTTTCTTCTTTTTCCCATCTCAGGAGGAGCATAGGGTGGGGGTGCAGTCAGAGCGGGATACAACCGTGTGGGAGGGGTTTCGCAGGACCCCATCATGTGTGAAACAGATAAGGGAGAAGAAAAATACATTTTTAATTCGTTTTTGTCCTGCTCTGTTTGTGAATTTGTTATTGTCTCAAGTTGTTTTGGAGCTAATTTGGTTGCCTTCTCAGTTTTCTGGGTCATCTGATAAGTTTTAGACTCTACTCATTGTGCCAGATTTCTTGATTCATTTTTCGATATCTTGAACGCTTCCTCATGGTTAATCGGGCTCCTTACTCTTTCCTGCTCCCATTTTTGTTCATTAATCTCAGTGCACTATTTATTTTGTTATTTCTCAGTTCTATATTTTGAACTTACCTCAATTGTTAATACAAATCTACCACTAATTTATTATTAGTTTCTCAGCTCTAGTAGTTGGAGCCTACCTCAATTTGTTATTACAAATTTACCTCTGTTTTATTCCTTAAAATCCTACCGTATACATATAATTCTTGTACAAGAATTTTGGTTTTGTGTTTACCTTAAAGGGGACCTCAGATGTATTTTTTAAATTTTTATGGTATTTCTGTGGGATATCCAGACCCTATTCCTTCAATTTAATGCACAAAATAATTATTAGATAATCAATTATACCCTTTTTAATTCTGCCATTTTTAACTTTCGTTTTGAACGACCGGTTTCTTGAAGTCCACGCCCTTCAACGATCTGTTCACGCCCTCTGTAACAGCCAGTATCTGTAATGTGTTGTTGTTTTAAAATTAGCTCTTTTTTTATTACTCATTTGACTTACTGTTAGTGTTAGCTTAAGATAACTTACCGAAACCCGTCTGAGCGCGCCGCAGTTTGCTGCTCCTTTTAGCATTAGACCACCCGAATCCGAAGCTAATGTTAGCTTGTTCCTCTTCCGGTTTTCGCCAGCTCCGCTCGTTGCACGCGATGAGATTTTGGGAGTTATCGCTGTTCCAGTGAAGACAACACAAAGTTCACCAAGTGTCTCCCGTAAATTAATCTGTAAGGAGAAGGTCCTCTTGCTGCGAGCCTGCTGCGAGGCTGCTGCAAGGCTGTACAGTTGAAGCTCCGCTCCATCGCGCCGGAAGAGGGTCCCGTCGAACCCGGTCCTTCCGCCTGTGGTCCGCTCGTTTAATTTTTGCCGGCTGCGCGTTGGCAGCGATCGCAAATACACTAAAAATTGAACTAAAACATAAAAATAACAATTATACTTTATTTATAAAGCCATTTAAAAAAACACAGCTGCAACAAAGTGCTGTACACATGAAATTAAGAACATATAAACAAAAGATGAGATGAAATCATGAAAAACAACAGTCATGTGTTTAATACAGAAGTGGGTTGAGCCTAACCAGGGGTTGCTAGGTGAGGGGCTGGACTCAGGTTTGATCTGATTGGCTGGCGGCTTGTGACGTCAATAAATGCAGGAAGTGTGAATCCTGGTGTATTTATCAAAAATAAATAAATCTACTTAGAGTAAATAAACCACTGGGTGCATTTTTTTGGCACAAGGACTGTTTTTTTATGAAGTAAATACCCAAAGTTTAGTAAAAAAACATTAAAAAGTGAATTTTGCATGTGTGGTCCCCTTTAAATAGTTGATTTGCTCACCAAAAGTCCTCAGCCTGTGGTTCGAATTCTGTCGTGACCGGTCCTTCCAGTGGAAAAACCAGAACGCCCTCTCACTCTTGTAACGTCCTACTGAGGTCTGGAGGAAAGAACCCAACGTTCCTCGGTGATCAGCAACTTCCTGGATCCACCACCGGACAGACGAGCCGTGAAGAATCCTGTTTGTGATGCCAAAATTGTGGAATTTTATTAAAAGTGTGTTAATAAACTTGAGACTGAGGACTTTGTAAAAATGAACAAAGTTTAATGAGAGCAACACACCAGCAAAAACTGCAGCAGCTCTGAGGCCTCAGTGTGAAGGTCTAAGGTTTGAAAAGACAGCAGCTTGCTTTATACTTCTTTGGCACATAACTGAAAACTGCTGTGTACACATACTTTGAGTAAGATAACATTAAAGAACAACACCCACCATGGCATAGTTTGCATCCTGGTTTTGGGCTTTTGAATAGTTTTGGCTGGTGAGTGTCCGGGAGTTGCTAATTGTGGCATTGTCTGGATTATTTTCCCGTTAAAATTGTTTTTCTTTCACATTCCGACGTATGTTTTGGAGCTGCGGATGAATGAGTGTTTGTTTTTGTGAGACGTTTCATTACGTGTCGCGAGGCTGCATGCATTGTTCATTTTGTGACCGCCGTGTCACCACTGCTTCATTTTATTACATCTGCGGTTTGCTGTTGAAGGTCTGTTCACACATTTGCTGCTCCATTTTACCTAATCTGTTACAACGTGTTTGCCGAGGTTCGGGAAAAATCCGCTTCGCTTTGGACCGAGTTCCGGTTCCGTTTGACGTAAAGTCCGCTGTTGTACACAGTTAGAGTGCTGCCTCCCCTGGGGGCGTGAGAGCTAGCGTGGTTGTGTTTTGAGCTCATTGACAGTATTTTCTGCGGTGTATAAATACGTTTATTTTGTGAAGGAAGAGTCTAGAACCTTGGGTCGAGCTAAGCTAACGGTACCGAGAGACAAGATGGCTGCTTAAAACGCTGTGATTGGTCCATTGTGTGTCGCGTTCAAGAACGTTGGTTTCTGTAGACTCTGGTTGTCAGTTTCATTTTTGCACACTTTCTGACAGTTTATTTGTGTTGTTTGAGTTCTATACGCGTGATATCGTCGAAGACTGGCTTAACCGCGGTGTTTTGCGATATTTATGACTGTTTTAGAACGTTGAAAAGACCGTTCCACGCTTTTGTTCAAAAGACCGCAGGTCCGTGAACGCACCGCTCGAACGGCACGTCGCCTGTGGGCGGCGTTAGGTTTGGAAGACACAATTTCCCATGAACACTTGGGTTTTAGAACTACAGTTCTGTCTTCGCTGTGATTGGTCGATTACGCTGTATGTGTTGACGCATGCGCAGTGGGTGAAGCCCCGCTCCTCGTCACTTTCACTTCACAGCTTATCTCAGACGAGTTTCCGTGCTTGTTTGTCCATTACTGTCATTAAAAAGACTGTTTAATCGCGGTGTTTTTGAGATTTTAATGGGTGGATTGAGCCGGTTGCTCTGAAAAACTGCCGATCGCCATGTGACCAGGTCACGTGACACCGATTTTGCCGGTTTTATGAGGACCGACCTTATTTCTTTTAAACGCAGTTTAAAATGTTTCACAGTTCAACCGATTTTGCTCACATGATTTCGTTTTTGTGAGCCTGGGTTCTAGAGCCTATCACGTTACGCTTTAGATCTGTCTGATTGATGCTTTTCATCCGTGTTGGATGTCTGTGTGGGCTGAAAGCTACGGCTTCGCTCACTGGTGATAACAGCGCCTCTATAGCGGTCAGATAGAGAAATTACAGTCGCTGTGATAAACTCATTTCCAGCGCTGTGCCCCCTGCTGGTTACATTAGAAGACGCAGTCTTCCTGTAATTTGTACATGTTGAATGTTCCTGTTTTAAACGGGTAACATTTTGAGAATATTGTACACACAGCACCCTTTCATTTGATTTTCACATATAATCAAATGTTGATGGCAGAACGGTTACACAGATTTTAGTACAGACATGTCTGTTTTTGATGAGCCTTGACACCCTTATCATCAACTCTGTGCAAAACTGTCTGTCCCTGTTTTTAAACTGCAAGGTTAAAATAACACACATGGGGCTTCTTTTGTCTTGATTTTCACAAAATCACACAATAACAGCCAATTTTGTTTGACCTTGTCACAGGTCGACAAATTAATGGGAATCACTGATTTTTATTTAATTTCACATCTTGGCATCACATGGTGAGACTATCCACTGTGATATAAGACCGACTGTCCTTGATTTTTCACAGAAAATCAGTAGGAAGATGGACGTTCTAACAGGTGCATCCTTTGATAGGCACTTAGCTGCAAAGAACGTCCTTCAGGAACCAGGTGAACATCCCCTGGTGTTTTATGACAGGCTCCTCTCTGTTTACACAGGGAATAAAGCTGTACCTGGAATAGAGGATGATGTGGAGTTTAAAAGACGGTTCACTTTGAATCTGATACCGTTCATAATGAAATGTGTCCGCTTCAATGTTAATTGCGAAGAGGGTACCATGGCAGAAATTAAAGAATGTGCTGTGGAATTTTTTGACGTGCTCGAACAACGGAAAACACCCTCAGTGGTGTGCCCAGGTCAAAAGGTCACATCCCACTTGCAGGAAGTAGAAGAGGTTTCCTCTCCTTCAAAGTGCGGGAGGACACAGGTTTTTCGTGATAACGAACATCAGCATGGTGCTACGGCCTATAA
>JBBPBX010021647.1:24291-42176 GCA_038048925.1 Garcialebias charrua | reverse complement strand
CTACTACTAACTCCAGTTAAGACTCTGGCAGCAGCATTTTGGATTAACTGAATATGTTTTAAAGACACCCAGATAACAAACCAGTGCAAATGTCCAGTCTAGATGTGACAAATGCATGAACCAGTTTTTCTGCATCATTTTTAGATGTTTCTAATTTTAGCGATACAACGCAGTGGTTCTAGTAACATTTTTAATGTGGGGGATAAAAGACATGTTCTGATTGAAAATAGCACCAGTATTTTTAACATTAGAGCTGGAATCCAGATGAATGCAATCCAAGGAGGGTGAAAGACTGAAAAATGTATTCATATGATGCTTAGGTCCTAAAACTAAAATCTCAGTCTTGTCTGTATTTAGAAGCAGACAATTTAGGTTCATCCACGTTTTTATGTCTTGAAGACATGCTCGTAGTCTAAGTAGCTGATTGGATTCACTGGGTTTCATGGACAAATATAACCGTGTATCATCGGCATAACAATGAACATTTATCCCATGCAAACACAACAGAAGACAAAAAAAAGTCCAAAATACTCTTGAAATGTATTGAAATCAACAAACGAAAACAAACATAAATTTCAAAAACTAACTAATAATAACTTGTAGCACTTCCAGCAACATGTTACTTTATTTAAACAGTCTATGAAGTCAAAAAAAAATTATAATAATAAATGGCATGTGCATGAACCCCCTAAAACATTTATTACAGATCTTTTAATTAACTTACTTTCTGGCCTTGCCATTAGTTTGTATATAGAAGAATTTAATGCTGTTCCTCCAAACTGAGATTATTCTACAACAAGTATTTATTAGTTGTTTACAACATTTCCATATATCACCACTTCAAAAAACTATTTAACTATTGGATTTTAAGTTAATCTAATAAAAGCACAAGATTTAACACATGAAAACGTGGGTTATAGAAAAAAGTTGTAAACTAAAACATTTTAAAGCATTTCTTTAGGAAAACTTCACCAAAATTGAAAAACAAATAACTAGAATAAACTTACAATTTATTAAATACTTTTTAATTGTTATATTGTAGCTTCTTTCCTGATGTGTAAAACCCACACATTATAGCAAAAATATAAATAAATCAATAAATAAATATGATCCAGACAACCAGCCTTCTTATTTATGATCCAGTGGTTGGGATGTACACAAACATTTACATTACACTTTGTAAAAAACATGTCAATTATTTTGATAAGTGACATGCCATGGCAATTATGGTTCAGCTTGCCTTCGTCTTCTCAGGTTCGTCCTTGTTGTTGATGCTGCTCTTTTGGCTAACCAACAGCTGCCAACGATGCTGACACGCACATCAGATTTCAATCTGACAACACTTTATGGAGATTTATTCCACCTGTATTCCATGTGTATGCAGGCTGACCTGTGTGCCTTTTGCGAATGTGGCTGTCCTGAAATATGAAAAAATAATGAGCGGAGCTTATCCTTAGCAATATGAGGAAACGCTGAGTGTATGGAAGGTCAAGCTTTTAGTATTTAACCCATCTTTAGGTTTATGGTGAATGATATGTCCCCATGAAGGGAGGGGTTGTTTCGCCTCTCACAGCTGTTGTGTTTGTGTGAATAAAATATAAAACCCCAATTGCTGAAAGGTTGGGACATTATGTAATAGAAAAAAACAGAATACCATTATCTACAAGCATCAAGTACGCATATTAAACACAAAGGAACAAATTCTATGTGAGAAATTGTTTTTTTGGGGGGGATAACAGGTCATTTGAATCTTAATGGCTGAAACACTTCTCCGAAAAACTGAACAGACCACTGTGAATCATCTTCTTGTCTTTTACCAGCAGTCTGTTAACATCTAGGAACTGACAACCAGTTGTTGGGGTTTTTGGAGGAGAATGTGTCGGGGTCCCACTGTCTGCAGCCTTCTCCAAGATGGCCGCCAATTGACACCAGCTGACAGTCATCCATCTAATGAGGAGCTCCTCTACTTAAGGCTGCAGTCCAGTGAGATCCAACGCTGGAGCATTGTACCTCAATCGTTATTTATGACTTCAGCCAGAAAGTAGTCTGATAGAATGCTTACCTTGTGATATTGGAGCCAAGATGGTGTAGTGGCAGGGCTTTTGACTTGGAACCCGAAGGACGCGGGTTCGCGTCCCGGCCACTACACACCTTGGGGTGTCTATGAGTGCACATCTAATTCTCCAGCTCCCCGGGTGCTTTCTATGGCTGCTCACTGCACCACCTGGTAGGTGGTTGGGTTAAATGCAGAGACGAATTTCGTCTGTGTATGGGAAACATACGCAGATGACAGGAAAATACATTATTATTATTATTATTATTGTGCCCGCAGTCTCATGTGAATCCTTGGATCCTGTTTTCCATCTGCCAGTTTTTGCCTTGTTGCCACTTGCCTGCCAGTCCACTCTGGAGTCCTGAAGTCTTTTCAGAACCTTGACCCAACATCCCCCTGTAAGAGAACAAACAGAGCATCAGTTTTGATTCACCTATCCCACCAGAAGGACCCTGACCCTGTTCTCTCTTCCAGGCACTCCAGAGACCCCAAGTGTTCCATTTCACATGTACATAATAAACACTGTTATTATTGTTACTCTGAGTTCTGCTTCTGTTCTGGTCTCGTACCACTCTGGATTCAGTCGGTCCTTAAAGAATGTTGTCCCATTCTTGGTTGACGTAGGCTTTAGACTAAATACATATTGTGTCTTCTTCAAAAGATTTTTCTTTTTATGAGTCAAATGTTTTCAGTTGTTGAGCGATCTGGATTGCAGGCAGGTCAGGTAAGGCAGGACTCTTCTACCACAACGCCATGTTGTTGTTGTAAAGGATGCAGTATGTGGTTTAGCATTGTCTTTCTGAAATATGCAAAGCCTTTCCTAAAAACGTAAACTAGATAAGAGCTGTTGCAAAAACTGCATACATTTCTCAGCTTTGAAGGTTAATTTCCAGATGCTTAAGATCCCCATGAAATAGGAACTAATGTACAGTAGCCCTTCACATTGCAGGGGTCACGTTCCAGACAACCCTATGAAATGGGTCACGGTCAAGGTTTATTTATTGTCATTCACACCACATGTGGTACATAAGATAGAATGAGGGTCCCAATTACATCCAACAAAAATACAAATTGTAAAGAAAAAAACAGTAATATTTTTAAAGATATGAACTGGGGGGCCGAGATGGTGTAGAGGCAGGGCAGCCGGCTCAGGACTGGAAGGTCCCGGGTTTGATCCCCGGTCACGGCATACCTCGTTGTGTCCCTGGGCAAGACACAACCCAGAGTTGCTCCCGGTAGGACTGGCTGGCAGCTTGCATGGTAGCCTACGACTACCGGTGTATGAATGTGTGTATGAATGGGTGGATGGCTGGTACTGTGAAGCGCTTTGGGGCCCCTCATAGGGGGCTAGAAAGCGCTATATAAGTAAGCTCCATTTACCATTTACCAACTAAGGAATACGCTAAACTAAAGGCCCCCGCATAGCTCTGCGTACGGCAGTACACCGCTCTATGCCGTTCATATGCAGAGGCACAAGCGTTTCCCCGCAGGGCATGTACGGGCCAAGCTCAAATTTTACGACCGCAAACGCGTTGTCGCACAATAAACTGCCCGGCACCGGACTGTTTTGTATGTGACACAAATATATTAAATTCCCCTTCTTCATCCCTGATCTAGCCTTTTCTTTAGTTTTTTTTGCCAAAAGGCAGTGATCGCTTCCTCCTCCGTTGACTCCATGACTGAAATGATGAGAAATGAATGAATTTGTCACGAGTGAATAAAACTCGGGTCCAGCGTGGCTGCAGATGTCTTGGTGGGCTGGTCTGATGTGTGGGATGCAGGACCAGCGCTCCCTGTTTTTATTTTTATTTTTTAGAACTTTTTAATAACACATAAACACAGAACACCACTGCAGCTGAAGCTGCCAGCTCTCTCCTTTTTTTCCCCACCCGACCTGTCAATCAATTCAGTAGGCGTGTCAGCAAATGACCAATCAGCGACCTCAATTTGTCCCATAGGTAAACGTTCTCCGCTGCAGCTGCTCAAATGACGTCAAGAATTTGGAGCGAAAACGCGAGAATGAACGCTGAGCTGTGCGGGTGAACTGTCTCCGTACAGTACACGCGTACGGACACGCGTACGGTCATACGCAGAGCTATGGGTGAGCCTTAAGAATATACTAAGCACTATTAGTACAAATCAATGTGCAAAACAACAGCAGCACACTGTTGTAAACCCTTCATACACTCTTACAATATTCTTTATAATCAGAAAGTTCATTCTCAATAGTCCAGGTATCAAATCCGCTCATTCTCAATCAGTTCATCTGGACAGTTTCTTTTTAGTAGAAACGTTTCACCCTCACTCCAGAGGGCTTCGTCAGTCAGAGCAGTCCAAAGCAAACTGAAGCTACCCCACCAAGTAAACAACTTAAGTGGACCAACCAGTTTGCTGTAGCCAAGATGGTTTCTGGGGGCTTGTCCCTCGTCGACTCCTCCCAGGCAGGCAGACATGTCCAAAGTGGTTCAAGACCAGAAAGTTCATTCTCAATAGTCCAGGTATCAAATCCGCTCATTCTCAATCAGTTCATCTGGACAGTTTCTTTTTAGTAGAAACGTTTCACCCTCACTCCAGAGGGCTTCGTCAGTCAGAGCAGTCCAAAGCAAACTGAAGCTACCCCACCAAGTAAACAACTTAAGTGGACCAACCAGTTTGCTGTAGCCAAGATGGTTTCTGGGGGCTTGTCCCTCGTCGACTCCTCCCAGGCTTTCTGGTCTTGAACCACTTTGGACATGTCTGCCTGCCTGGGAGGAGTCGACGAGGGACAAGCCCCCAGAAACCATCTTGGCTACAGCAAACTGGTTGGTCCACTTAAGTTGTTTACTTGGTGGGGTAGCTTCAGTTTGCTTTGGACTGCTCTGACTGACGAAGCCCTCTGGAGTGAGGGTGAAACGTTTCTACTAAAAAGAAACTGTCCAGATGAACTGATTGAGAATGAGCGGATTTGATACCTGGACTATTGAGAATGAACTTTCTGGTCTTGAACCACTTTGGACATGTCTGCCTGCCTGGGAGGAGTCGACGAGGGACAAGCCCCCAGAAACCATCTTGGCTACAGCAAACTGGTTGGTCCACTTAAGTTGTTTACTTGGTGGGGTAGCTTCAGTTTGCTTTGGACTGCTCTGACTGACGAAGCCCTCTGGAGTGAGGGTGAAACGTTTCTACTAAAAAGAAACTGTCCAGATGAACTGATTGAGAATGAGCGGATTTGATACCTGGACTATTGAGAATGAACTTTCTGGTCTTGAACCACTTTGGACATGTCTGCCTGCCTGGGAGGAGTCGACGAGGGACAAGCCCCCAGAAACCATCTTGGCTACAGCAAACTGGTTGGTCCACTTAAGTTGTTTACTTGGTGGGGTAGCTTCAGTTTGCTTTGGACTGCTCTGACTGACGAAGCCCTCTGGAGTGAGGGTGAAACGTTTCTACTAAAAAGAAACTGTCCAGATGAACTGATTGAGAATGAGCGGATTCTTTATAATGTTCTAAGTTTGCTAAATGTTCTAAAAAAGCATAGCAAAAGAGAGCAGACAGATTAATGCTAAGGTTACTGTTCCAATCGACGCCTGGCCATGGGGAGCACTGGGACATTTCCCGAACTGTGAAATATTCTGGCTTGGTTCAGGTTGTACTTGATTATTTTAAATAAACAATCCATGCCTTTCACTCTGGTATCCGTCTCACTGAAGCTCCCACAGCAGCAATGGGGAAAGACAGACCCCACCCCCATCCTTCCTTTCTCTTTCTGAGGCTGTCAGCCTCAGAAAGAGAAAGGAGGGGGACCCTCCGCAATCACTCAGCGACCAGGCCACCGGAAAACAACAGTCGTTTTCACACCTTATAGTCCGGTGGACTCGGTTTGATTGGGGACCAAAATTCAGAATATGTGTTTACATTTTCAGCTGGTGCAATTAACATTCACACTGCACTAATTCAGTTGAGCCAACCTGTCCCCACCCTCGTATGTATGTGGTGGTGCTGTACCAAGAACTACTGAAGGAAACAACACAAAATCCTCTGAAGAAGACACTGAGCACAATATACTTCTGGAACTCAAAACAAAAATGGAGTAGTGTCAAATTTGAGTGGTTTTAGGATTTCTATTTTCTCTGTGGCACATGTGCCAAACAAACATTTTTCAACAATGGACTCAGCATGTATTCGAACCATACTAGAGTTTACTTCAACCGAACTGAGACCTAATTATTTAGGCTGACCATGTAGGGATGACACCATCTAGTGGGCATCCCTTGTCTGTGCACCCTTGTGTCACCTCATTTGTTTAAACTGATTTCCTCCTTTTGTTTCCAGGTAATTGTAATTACGTCCTGTCTTGTCTGTGTGTATATATAGTCTGTCTGAGAGTCTTGTCCTGTGTGGTGTTGTCGTTGAGTATATCCTGTCCTGTCTGATCCTGCCAGTCTGATTCCTGTTCCTTGGTTTATGCGAGTTTGCTGCCACGCCAGCCCTTTGATTTATATTATTAAAGAGTATTTATTTTTAAAATCCTGGAGTCCTGACTCTTGCCTGCAATGCTGGGTATTCTCCTGTCCTGACATGCCTGAATCCCTGACAGTACGACACGACCAACCATGAACCCATCAGGCAAGCAGTTTTTGTTTGGACTCCCTTATGAGTATTATTCTCGCCTCTGTGACACTGTCCGTAGGTATGTGGACTCGGCCACCTCCCATAATCTGTGGGAGAGATGGGTGGCCACAAGAGCCATGTTAGACGAATATCATCGCCTTCCTGGACTTATTGACTCTCCTGGTATGGATGACTTTTTGGACGAGGTGCTGGAGGAGAAATGCTGGTTGGAACCGGTCTTTCCACTGTATGCTGTCCGTCCTAGTCCTCCACCAAGAATTCACCCCTCTGTTTTTGAACCTGTCACGTTTTCCCTGATCCTCGCAGCTGTAGCCCCTGTGGTCGCCGCCCGGCCTACCACAGTCCCTGTAGTTTTTTCACCTCCTCTACGTGTTTTATGCAGTATGAAGATCCAGTCAGTCAAGCCTTCACCAATCCAGTCAGTCCAGCCTCCACCACGCCAGTCTGTCCAACCGCCACCAACCCAGAACCTACAGAAATACCAGAAACTGCAGCTGGTCCTCAGCCTGCTGAGGAGTCCACACCTCAGCCTCCGAGTCCTGACTCCCCAGCAGCAGCTCTGAACTCTGATCTGGCTCCTCTGGTCTCTCCGCCTGATCCGGCTCCTGTGTTCCTGCCGCCTGATCTGGCTCCTCTTGTCCCATCGCCTGATCCGGCTCCTCTGGTCTCGCCACCTGATCCGGCTCCTCTGGTCTCGCCGCCTGCAGACCCCACGCTGGACTAGCCGCCCACAGACCCCACACTGGACTCGTCGCCTGCAGACCCAACGCCAGACTCGCCATCTGCAGACCCCACGCCGGACTCACCGCCTGCAGACCCCACGCCGGACTCACTGCCTGCAGACCCGACTCACTAGAAGCCTCGTTGCCTGACGACTCTTCGCCTGACGGCTGCTCGCTTGATGCCTCTTCACCTGACGACTCGTCGCCTTCAGAACCCGACTCGCCTGATGACTCTTCACCTGACGCCTCTTTGCCTGCAGACTGCATGCCTGATGCCTCTTCATCTGACGACTCCTCGCCGGACTTGCCTGACGCCTTCGCAGAACCCGACTCGCCTAACGTCTCTTTGCCTGACGACTCGCCGCCTGTAGACCACACGCCAGACTCGCTGCCTGCAAACCACTCGCCTGACGCCTCTTCACCTGACGCCTCCTCGCCTGCAGACCACACGGCAGACTCGTCGCCTGCAGACCGCACGACGGGATTGCCGCCTGCAGAACCCGACTCACCCGACAACTCCTCGCCTTTGGGCCACACGTCTGACGTCTCCTCGCCTGTGTCCTCCGATGGACGATGTCTCGGCCGTCCACTCGACACGTTCCAGTCTGATGGACGGCCTCCCGGCCACCCGCCCGACCAGCCTCTGCCTGATGGACAACCTCCCGGTCGCCCGCCCGGTCGCCCGGTCGCCCGCCCGATGCGCTTCAGCCTGACGGACGGCCTCCCAGCCGCCAGCCGGACGCGCTCCAGCCTGACGGACGACCTCCGGGCTGCCCGCCTACCCAACCTCTGCCTGACGGACGGCTGCCCGCCTGACTAGCTTCTGCCTGATGGACGGTCCACTGACCACCCAGACATTTCTTATGTTAGTTGTGTTTAGTTTGTGTTCTGGTGTTTTTGTCCTTGTGTGTCTTTGTTTGGGCCTACCATCCTTGCAGTTCCTTCCTCCACCCGCACTAGTCTTTTATGAGGGTTGTTGGGGACGCCTAGGGTTATCCTTGAGGAGGGTACTATAGGGATGGCACCATCTAGTGGACATCCCTTGTATGTGCACCCTTGTGTCACCTCATTTGTTGAAACTGATTTCCTCCTTGTGTTCCCAGGTGTTTGTAATTACGTCCTGTCTTGTCTGTGTGTATATATAGTCTGTCTGAGAGTCTTGTCCTTTGTCGTGTCATCGTTGGGTATCCTGTCCTGTCTGATCCTGCCAGTCTGATTCCTGTTCCTTGGTTTTTGTGAGTTTGCTACCATTCCAGCGCTTTGATTTATTATTATTAAAGAGTTTTTATTTTTTAAATCCTGGAGTCCTCACTCTTGCCTGCAATACTGGGTTCTTCTCCTGTCCTGACCTGCCTGAAACCCTGACAGATCAGAGTTCGCTTTTTTGGTCCGAATCAGAGATTGATTGTGTATTCACACCTCCCCAAATAAAACAGACTTTCTTGGCAAATGAACTAGAGTTCGATTAAAGCGGACTAAATAAGGCTAGTGTTACTGCAACCAATGTGTACAAGCTTATGTTGAAAGCCCGCGAAAGAGTGAGTCCACAAAAATCGAACTGTGACTTATCGAGGGACTACTGTATCCCCATATCATCAGAGAGGCAGACTTATGAACTGTGCGCTAACAGTCCCTCCTTGTTTAGAATGGAGGACATGGCGTCCATGTGTTTTTCTTTCTTTTTCAAATGTCTGTTAATCTGACAACAGAACAGCTTTCCACTTTTCCTCAGTCAAGTTTAAATGGGCTTTGGTTCTGAGAAAACAGGTGTCTGCATGGTATTCAGTGCCAGTACTTGTGAATGGCACAGAGAGTGTGTTTACAGACAGTGATTAGTGGAAGTGTTCCTGGGCCTGTGCAGTGATGTTCAGAACAGAATCAGGCCTGTTTTGGACAGTTTTCCACAGAAGAACCATATTCTGAAAATTTTCAACTTTTTAATGACATTTCTTCCAAACTGTTAAGTCTCTGCCCATCTTTAATTCTGATTCTGCCTCTTTAAAATGCTCTTTTATACCTACCAGTATTCCTCCTACAGGTCCATTTTCTGTCAACCTAAATATCTGCAAAATGTTCTACTTGCTATTTCTCATTGTACCCATACTTTTTCAGTCTTTTGTTGCCCCATCCAATTTTTTATGTGTTGCTACCATTAAATTAATTAATTTTTATTTACTAAATAATATATATATATTTTTGTTTAAACGTGTTTATTCAATTCCATTTCAAATAAAATATAGGTTTATGATAACTGCAAACCATTGCATAAACTTTTAATTTACATTTTAACAATAATTATTCTAAAATCAACAACAAATAAGAATGTGTCACAATAAACAATAAAATAATGACGTGTCGAACACATTTTAAGCACAGTCCTTTACATTATTTGGCATTTCTCTTGTTGTGAACGACCACTGAGAAAAATGAAAGAATGCTTACAGAGATCCCACAGGTCACTTGATGCATTGATATTTTTTCTTTCTACATCCACCGGGCAAATGTGATGTGCCATGATTTATGTTGAGATCGTGACCACAATTATATTTGCCACAAGTAACGTTCTTCTATCACGCTTCTGTCCCAAATGAGAAACCTGAAAGAGCTATAAACCTGCCAAACATATTCTGATTTATGTGGAAATGCTGTTTTAACCCCTCAGACATGTATGTGTGTTTGTGTGTGTGTGTATGTGTGTGTGTAACATAGAAGAAGTGTGTTGTATTTTGGTGCATGTGTGTGTGTGAGAGAGAGACGAGCAGCCACTTCCACACATTTGTTCAGGTTCCAATTATGGTGATGATTTGTTCCCTGCAATAGCTTTACTTGATGACCTAATTTCCTCGATGAGTGTGTGGAGAGAGGAGAAAAAGAAGATACAACAGCTCTCTTCCCATCTCTTCTTTAAACACACTATTTTCTCCGTTTTTCTCTTTCTCTAGTGTTGCGCTCAACCGTGCCTTGACAAAACATTGCTGTCATGCATTCCAGCAGAGACAGGGTGACATGGCCCCTTAAACCCGTCATTTCCTCTAACACACACACACACACACACACACACACACACACACACACATACACACACAGTACGGCTTGTTAAAGAACCTAGTAGTGCATAATGACATTTTAAGGGTAGATACAAACACGAAGAAACAGTTTGCTGAGAGAGTTGAGCAACATTCCTCTAATAAAAAAGTAAAATGTGTTTTTTTATATATTTTTGCTTCTTGTACATAATCTGCTTTTTATAAAATAAGAAATAATCAGAGAGTCAGAGTCAGAGAGTCTTTATTGTCATTTGCACCGCATGTAGTACATGTGATGAAATGAGATTATGTACACAGGGTCCCAGTTACATCCAACAACAAAATGTAAGAGAAAAACAGTAATAACATCTAGGATATGAACTAAGAAAAACATCCAACTAGAAATACACTAAGCCCTAGAGTAATAGAAAAACATCATTACAAACAGCAGCACGAACATGAGTCTTTATGAGCAGATGGTCACAGATGAACACAGCAACAAGAAAACAGATCAGCATCAGCATGATGTGATATTTCACAGTGATTATTCTTATTATTTATTTATTCATGAGTCTAACAGCCTCAGGGTAGAAGCTGTTCCTCAGTCTAGTGGTTCTACATTTGATGCTCCTCAACCTCCGTCCTGAGGGGAGTGGGGCAAAGAGTGTGTGTGCTGGGTGAGTGGGGCCTTTCATGATGCAGGTGGCTATTTTCCTGCATCTCAAAGTGTAAATGTCTGTGATGGTAGGGAGACTGACTCCAACAGACTTCTGAAGACCACGAGTTTTAGAGCCAGACAGGTGACAAACTAAATAATTAATTTCCACATATGTATTTCCAGTCTTTTCATCCATCAAAGGTAAAAGGGAGACTGTTTTTGCTTATGTCCTTCAAAGAAGGCTAGAGGCTGGAAAGTATTTCATCTTTTTTCTTCTTCTAACCTTTTCATTTTAACCTCTCACCCTGCTTGGCCTGGCTGGGTCAGCCGTTCACTAACCAGCTGACCTACCTGTCTTTGCAATTCCATCACGTTCTAAACCTTACATGTTGCCCAGTAATACTGTTTATTAAAACAGGACTGTTACAAACGTGTGCAAATGTATCAGACAGTGCAGCAGGAGTGCGTGTGCTCCATGTGCCATTGGTGGTGATCACTGTTTGACATGGGGCAGAGGTGATGACAGGGTCGTCTGCCTTGCCAGGAACTCCCCCTCATCCACCGAACTCTGTATACACATACACACCCTCCGCCCCATTCAGAGCCACTCACTCATGTGGTAATGTCTCTATTGTGACAGCCTGGAGGCTTTATGGGCAACAGCTTGGTGCTGGCATTTAGTCAGAGGCATGGGTGTGCATATGAGCATGGGCGTTGTGCCTGCGACTGGCTCATCAACTGACGAATCTGCCCATTTGGAGCTGGAAGCGTTGAGACCACGAGTTTTAGAGCCAGACAGGTGACAAACTAAAGTACTGCAGCACACAGGATGGTAAGGAGAAACAGTTTCAGGATTAAAGAGCAAGCCTGCTCACGTACAAGCACTCAGCTTTCCCCTGCTTTAACTTCCCAACCGCTGCCTGCCTCAGTTAAGCAGGCAGAGCAATTCGTCATGTCAGAGAGCGCTGGTCCCTGCCTTACAACAAAAGGTGAAAGGGAGTGTGGGAAAGGGCTGGAACACAAAGCCCTCCCTGCCCCCGTCTGACTCCCTGTCTCGGTTGCATATGCGAGTCGAGAATCCCTTCAACAGCCCCCAGCCTGTGGTGGCCGAGGCCCCGTCTACGAAAACACAACCCCAGATATATGATTCCTTATCTGCATTTGGTTTCCATTACCCTTATTGGGCATTATACTGTACCTGAGCTCAATCACTGACACTTTAGCATAGGAGTGACTTTTAAAATAAATTCCTTAATTTACATGTTCTTAGAATCAAAAACTATCTCAGCGTCAGTCTTCTTCAGCACCTAAACATTATTTAAATGGATAGTCTGGTCATTTTTGAAGTGATGTTCTGATTTGTAATACTTTGTCAGCCATGACATTAGTCGTAGAACATGGAGTATGGAGAGAGAGGCAAAAGTCTTCTTCCAGATTAGGTTAATAGCTTGACAAACGAGTGTCAGTCTTTTTTGCAGCCATTTAAAAAAGTCTATTTCAAACTAACATATGCTAAAGAACTTAACTTTTTGTACTGACAATATGTGCTGATCAGGCAGACAGACACCTTCAGCAGCCTCAGCACCATTGACTGTTGTCATGACTGATAAGGTACTAACTATTTGACAGAACAGCATTCAGAAATGACAAGACTTTCTCTTTAAAAGCCATCCACACAGAGCTAGAGGGAGAAAGAGATGGAAAAATATCTATACAGGAAGGAAAATATGCCGCTCTTCGATAAATCTGCCCACAAAAAGGGGATCAGGGAAGAGAAGCAGGCACTTTATGAGACTGACGCCATCTACTCAGACAGTGAGGCAAACGGACAGAGAGACCAATCGAAGGAGTAAGAGAAGAAGGCGGTAACACTCTTCCAAGTGTCTTTTTATCAGTGAATTTGGGACTGTAAATAAAAACACACCGGACATTGCTAACAAAAACTCATAATGAATCTTGTTAGGCATGTATTGCCCAGAAAACAGATTATTACCGTAAGTCGAAGAGCAATCAGTTATTTTCCATCTCATCTGTCCTTCTCAAACAGTGGAAAGATTTAACAATCAATGAAAACCGACCTCACCTTCTTGTATCACATTCCCTTTGGAGCTGACCTATGAGAAAACTAGAAAATAGACAGATTAAACACAGGTGATCAAATTGCAACTGAACCTTTGGAAGGAGATTAAGGTCATTTGGAAAAACAGTTTGTTCTATGAATTGAACAACATTACATTGCACTGTCTGAACCAAACCTATCCTGAATCTAGCAGAAGGGAATCACAGCAAGTTCGGACAGTTTTCTTATTTTCTTCAGAGACAGTGTCATTACAAAAAAAAATGTTAGGAGAGAAAGAACCGGATGGATTAGAAGATGCAGTCATCACGATGGGTTGGAACATGCCCAAACACTGACAGTCTGTTGGCCAAGAGACATGGGAGAGATGCCCAGCTCAGAAATCTATCACATCTGAAGTGATTTGTGTCGAAAAGAGTGATTGAGATCGGGCAGAATGGGAACCTGGGTTCAGATTTCACCTTTGAAAATATGCACGTCTAAACTTTAGTTGTCACATTTTCGCTCTTGTCAGCAAGAAAATGGTAAACTGTTCAGCTATTAAAACAGCATACCTCTGCAGTAAATGAGTCTTCGTACAAAATGTGCCTGTCTGAAGCTTAAACCTATTAAATAACAATTTTTTGAAAGAATCAATGATGAAGCCCTGAACTAACAAGAAGCTTCATAATAATAATAATGAATTTAATTTATAACGCACTTTTCATTAATGAAAATCTCAAAGTGCTAATCCTAAAACTTCAATCCTAAAACCATGAAAGACTTGAAAAGTGTTTTATTTTATAAGCTATAGTGATGCAACAGAGTTGCAAACCAACTTTCCCAACTTACTTGTATCCAAAAGGCAAACATTTAAAAAATAAATTATTCAGATTTCACAGTTTCTTACCTTCTATGGGTTTTATTTATTTGGTATATTAAATAAAGTGCTCTCAGGAAGATTGGGGCTTTAGTTCAGGAAGTCTTTGTTTTTGAGGGGGAGTTACTGTCATGCCTTTATGGTTATTAGCCATGTTTCCATCAAGGTTTCTAGATGCGCATTTTGAAGCATCGCATCAGAAAAGCTGAATGGAAACGGCAAAATTCGAGTTAACTTCCTCTAATTCGCTCAAAAGTTGATACGCTCGCTTGAGGTGGTTTTTGGGGGTTTCGAAACAGAGCTGATGCGCAAAACGACAGATGGAAACAGATTTGCCGACTCAGTTCTGCCGTAGCGAACATTTACGTCATGTGACTGATCAGCTGTTTCCGCTCCGGACAACATGTAACATCGCTAAAACTAGTTGGCATGACAGAATAAATACAACTTGCCCGATAGCAACACGTACCTGAAATATTCTCTCCATTTTGACGAGATGTGTGGCCGGGTTCTGTTTTCAACCGCTACTTCCTGTTTACTGTAGACATGCGTAACGCTGACGTCTGACGTAATGACGCTGACGTCTGATGTAATGACGCTGTGCGTGGCCCGGTAGATGCGCTTCAAGCCAGTTGATGGAAACACTTCTGATTTGCATTAATTTGTATTTACATTTTTGCGAGATTTCAAAAATTAGCTCAAAATTTGAAATGAAAATAGATGGAAACACGGTTATTGTTTCCACTATAGGGAAGTTGATAACTAATGGTCTTTTTTAATTAATGCAATTAATGTTTTGTGATGAATACTATCAGGATGGGCCTCTATGTGCTGTAGTAATGCATTTTGTTGAGAATTCAAAGTAAAGGTGTACATTATGGTTGAGTGCCCTTCAGCAATTTGCAGTTACATTTTATTTTATTTTTTGCCTCTGACATTCCTTTAGAGTCAGCAGGGTAAAAGTTATGATGATGGAGGAGGCTCCTCTAAGCTGCTGGAAAGAGAGTTTATTTTAAATCAGTGATAACCTATCAGCACAATCTAAGCTTATAGTGTCAGCTGATGAAAGACAAAATAATCAAATTAGAAGAAAAAAAATCAGAAACCATTGACAAAGAGCCTGTAGAATATCATATTTGGCTTATTTACTGTCTTATTTCATAAAGTTTAAGAAGCAAAACAACAGTGTTTTGTTTACATCAGTCTTGTAGTTTAGCCAGTTAAGCCACTGGCTCTTTAGCTGATGTCCCAGCTGATAAGCAACTTAAAATGGAGTACAGACTAGGCACCCATCTTATTACCAGACAGCAAATGTTGTGCAGCCTTTAATACTTTCCTGTCTATTTGAAACAGTGCAAAACACACAAATAGTGAAATGATTACAAATGTCCAAAACAGAGGACATTAAAAGGTGAATAATTGTTTTGTTTGTCTCTATGTGTCTCTGCGATGGACTGGAGACCTGTCCAGGGTGTACACCCCTCTCGCACAGTGACTGCTGGATAATGGATGGATGGACTGATATAGATTACACAATAACTCGTTAGCATGTCCAAAATGTTCTTGAGGTGATGGACACCAGTTTCTATGAAGAGAAAAAGGATATTCCCCCAACTTCACACCTACAAATTTTATTTCATTTAAAACTTTTAATTGTCTCTTTAGAGAAGAAAAAGATTTAGCCCAGTAACAGGGGGTGAGAGGATATCTGTGTGTTTAATATTTTGTAATTCTTGGGTCATCTGCCCTGCCCTCAGTGTATCTCCCTCATGTAATCATCTCCTGCCACCTGTTGTCTTTCCCCAGGTGTTTGTGTTTTCCCCCTCATTAGCATATTTATACAGTATATTCTGCATATCCTTATTGTTCCCTTGTCTGTGGATTGTTCTGCACAGCATTATGTTACAGTCTCCCTCCATGTCTCTTGTTTATTTATGTAAGTTTTGCTGCCACGTCAGCCCTTTTGTTTGTATTAATAAAAAATCCTCAATTTATTCTCAATTTCCCAAGTCCTGTCTACATCCTGGGTTCAACCACACTGCAGACCATGATGAGAGGTAGGAGATATTCATGTTAGCAAATGTCCACTTAACATACAGAACTATTAGTAGGGTCCGTGTATCTTTTGGTCATTGGATTTTGGTTTAGCTTCTACCCTGAAGTTGTTAGACTCATAAGTCCCTAACTAGGATAACCACTGTTAAGGAGAAGAAAAAAAGTAAAGGAAAAAAAAAAAGAAAAAGTGACTTATCTGTGCTGCTGATTATCCATGCTGCTGATCTCAGGTTGCTGACTGTCTCACGCTCTTGTCTTTATGCTGCTGTATGCATTCCAATCTGCTCAGACAGACTCATGTTCGGGCTGCTGTTGTTACACCATATTGTTTTACATTATTAATGTTTAGGGTATATCTTATGCTTTAACGTACCATTTGGGATTCGTTTAGCGTATATCTTGGTGCATATCTTACTTAGATCCTTGTGTACTGTTTCTTTTTACACCTAATATTTTTGCAATTTTTTTGGTGTAACTGTGATCCTGAGTACCGGTACATAATTATTTTCTCCCTCATGTAACAAATGTAACGAGAATGACAATAAACTTGACTTGAACTTCAACTTGTCCTTTTTCATATAAATATTAAACTTTAGGATAAAGGGAATAAAGTTTTTGTCTTGCTTACACACAAACGTATAGGCAAGAGCTATTAAATACCATCCATGCATATAATGTATTAATGTAAAGTGTTTGAAAAAAGTGGGCTAAAGTTTAAGTTTAAGAGAAATCCCAGTAGTATAGAGAGAACTGGAGGGTGCCTTTCAAGTTGCCTTTTCTTCTTCTTGTTTGATGGAAGTAAGCAGCAGAACTACAGGGCTTTATTATTAAAATTACAGGTGGCACCGAAGCAGTCATGCCTCCAGCTGTGCTAACATAACTCCATAAAATGAAGTGGAGGTTTGAAGAAAATCTGTCCTGTGCGAGAAATATAGGATTAAAGTTTTTTCCAAACCAAAAGGGTAAGCTTCAAAAGCCACAGGTTTATGTTGTTTATGTTTATACAGAACACCACTCTCACACTCTCAATTTACCGATCGATCTACGTTCCCACCCTCATCTATGGTCATGAGCTTTGGGTTATGACCGAAAGAACAAGATCTCGGATACAAGCGGCTGAAATGAGTTTTCTCCGCAGGGTGGCTGGACTCTCCCTTAGAGATAGGGTGAGAAGCTCAGTCATCCGGGAGGGACTCGGAGTAGAGCCGCTGCTTCTCCACATCGAGAGGAGCCAGTTGAGGTGGCTCGGGCATCTGGTTAGGATGCCTCCTGGACGCCTCCCTGGTGAGGTGTTCCGGGCATGTCCCACCGGGAGGAGACCCAGAGGAAGACCCAGGATACGCTGGAGGGACTATGTTTCTCGGCTGGCCTGGGAACGCCTTGGGATTCCCCCAGAGGAGCTGCTCCAAGTGGCTGGGGAGAGGGAAGTCTGGGCCTCCCTACTTAGGCTGCTACCCCCGCGACCCGACCCCGGATAAGCGGAAGAAAATGGATGGATGGATGGATGGATGTTTATACAGGTGCATTTTTATGTCATTTTTAATCTAAAGGAAAGAAGAGATAATGGACACTTTCTAATCTACTGCAGGCTTTTGAAACTTTTTCTTCATCCATTCAATCAGAACAATGTACACAAATCAGATACACTTGTTGGCTTGATTTGTCACCATCTCCCTTGGCACAAACAGATCTGTGCTAATGGACAGACACTCTTTGTGAGCTAAACAAATTAGCTCCATTACTAAGAAGCAGACAGCCAGGGTGAGGTGCACCAATGAAGGCAGAAAAACATAGTTTTAAGATAAGGGATGCATATATATACAG
>JBBPBX010021647.1:0-13919 GCA_038048925.1 Garcialebias charrua | reverse complement strand
CATAAGAACGTCATCGCATGCCAAGAACATTTCAGTCACTCCAGAGGACTCAAGAGGACCTTAACACCTGCCATCTTGACTCCAGTATTGGACTTTTTAGAGCCTCCTGTGTCCTCTGGCATTGTGTCTCAATGACTGGTATCAGCTGGACCACAGGCTCACCATCCCATCATAGGCTGCCATTAAGACCAAAGCAGAGACGGCTGCGTTTGAAGGGGTGCCTGAACCAGAAGGCATGGACTAATCATGACAGGTCTCCACTGTGCATCGTCTTCCTCCATTTCACAGCATTCTCTTCTGTCACACCAACCCTTTGCAGATCCTCCTTCTCTACAACCACAAACCTTCTCTGTGGTCTTCCGCTGCTTCTCCATATTCGGCATCTCTGCCACCTAACCTGCTGAGGACTGTACAAGCAAGGACACATACTGAGAGATAACAAACAGGAGGTGGACCATGGCCCCAATGGAAAGAAGCAGAAAATGTCTCATAAAGATCAGAGGAGGCCTCCATACAATCCCTTTGTGGGATGTTCAGGACAGAGACAACGATTTTAAAGAAAGCATTATGGCTTTTTGACATAAAAGAAAAGCATAGACTGGACTAGAAACCCACAACTCAGAGCAAAACCAGGTCTCAAAGTCCAGTTCAGAAATCTGTGTGTGGACCTGCTACAGGACATATAATTGCTGCTTACCTTGCATTTTAGTTGTGGAGAGCATGTAACAAACACCCTGACAAACTGAATTCTGCAAGCTTCTGGGACCACAGGAGGAAAATAAAACCCTGTGTCTGTCAAATAAGAAGTCCCAGTTTGTTTAATAAGAACATTAAATGCATCAGAACAGTTGGATCTGAGTAAAAAGAGAACTTGTCTCGTTCCAGTTATTTCAGCACTCATTTGATAACTGTGGAGATAAACGTGTTGGATGGCAGCAGAAATAAAAGGATTCTTCATGCTGGCTGGAGGAGAGCCACTCAGCCTCCATCCAGCAGATAATAACACAAAAACTCAGGAGGAAATTAAATGTCAAACTGCTGCCTTTGATCCCTGCTAAATGGAGCAATATTCATGGAGAAAAACGCTGTCAGTCACTTTTCACTTTGACCAATCAGATTAAACATTCATCTTCACATCTTCATTTTCCTCCTCCTCTTCCTCACTGCAGATTCACCTGAAAGGCAAGTAAGTGACATGAGTGGAAACTCCTCTGACGAGCACAACACCAACGTTCAATTGACGTATCGAGGTAAAAACTGTTGATTCACAACTAAGTCTGAAATTTGAAAACTAAGAGATTTAAGAAGTGAGAGAATGATTCCGGAGAACTTTTGGTGTACTGGAGCCTCAGACAGAAATGCGTTACGAAGAAGCTAGTTCTAGTTGTTGCAGTAGTACCATGTACAAAGGTATTAAAACAATAGTCAGAACTGGAAATGGCAACACAACAGCATTTGTGATTAAAGTTGGAATTCATCAGGGTTCATGTCTCAGCCCACTGTTGTTTATTGTTTTGATGGACACAGTTACTGAGCTTATTAGCAGAGAATTGCAATGGGATATGTTGTATGCAAATGACCTAGTTGTGAGTGGAGATTCTGAAGTTAATCTCCAAGATAGTTTCAGATGGTGGCAGCAGACATTGAGAGTAAAGGTCTGAAAATAAATGCAGAAAAAACAGAGACCATGGTGCACTCAAAAGCTAACGAGAAATTAACAGTTACTGATAATAGAGGAAATGTCGAAACATTCAGGTCCCCGGTTCAAATCCCGGTCCGGGGGCCTTTCTGGGTGGAGTTTGCATGTTCTCTCCGTGCATGCGTGGGTTTTCTCCGGGTGTTCCGGTTTCCTCCCACAGTCCAAAAACATGCATGTTAGGCTGATTGGTGACTCTAAATTGACCATGGGTGTGAGTGAAACAGGTCCCTCTTGTAAATGAGTCCCCGTGGCTCAACGAGGCTAGCCTGTATAAATAAAGGTTGAATGAATGAATGAAAAATTCATATATCTGGGGTTGGTGATAAAAGCCAAAGGAAGCTAAGCAGATGACGTTAAATGCAGGACTGGTGCGGCGTGGCAAAAATGGAAGGAGCTGACAGGAGTGCTTTGTGACTAAAGGTTGTTGATTCATATTAAAGGGAAAGTGTACAAGATGATGATGCGCCCATGTGTTGCTTTGTGGAGCTGAGGTATGGACATTAACGAGAAAGAAAGGAGAGCTTCTGGAAAGAGCAGAAATGTGGATACTGCATGGGATTTTTGGAGTATCCCTAAGGAAAAAGCAGAAATGTGGATACTGCATGGGCTTTTTGGAGTATCCCTAAAGGATAGAGGGCATATCAGACAAACATGAATAAAAAAATGAGATGATATACTGTATTTGTGCAGCTATGGCAACAAGGTAAAAAGCCTATTAAACGCAAAAGTCTTCGGTCAACGAAGCAGGGGACGGCAGAAGAAGAGGTGGATGGATATGATCTAGCAGGATGTGAAGACACTCCACCTCACAACAGATGATACACGAAACAGAGCAAAATGGAGAAGAAGAATCCATGGCTGAAAGGAGCAGGACCTACAGCCTGAAGGAGAGAAGGAGAGAGAGAGAGAGAGAGAGAGAGAGAGAGAGAGATAGAGAGAGAGAGAGAGAGAGAGAGAGAGAGAGAGAGAATCATCACGGAGAACAAACAAACAAACAAGCAATGAAACAGGTGTTTGTGACCCAGTTTCTCCTGGCAAACCATTTTAATCCATCTATCCATCCAACCAACCAACCATCCATCCATCCTCTTTACCAGGTTCTTCCTTTCCAGAAGATCGGGAGGGGAACCAATAACCTTACTGACACAACAACTTTAACTGCTGCTCCGCCCATTTAAATGTAATTTAATTTAAATATATTATGGAGCTTTTAACAAAAAATACATATTTTTAACTAGAAAAATATATATAATATGCATTTAATTGTTGTCTTTATTGTTGTATATAGATATAAATAATTAATATGAAAAACAAGAATATAACAATACGTTGTGTATATAGAACACCTGGTTCAAGAATAGAAATTTTCACTGATAAAATGTTGGAAATTTTGGTTAAAAGCTGTATAAAAAAGTTTTTTTGTGCGGAGATTTCAACATTGACCTGGGGACAGGGGCTGACTCAAATGACGTCAGTGCTTTCATGGATTCAATGTGCAGTTTGAGTTTTTTTTCCTTTGATTACTAAGCCAACAAGAATCACATCACACAGTGCTACAATAATTGATAACATTTTCAATAATATTATGGATGGTGAAATGACAAGTGGTATCTTGATGAATGATTTGAGTGATCATTTACCAATTTTCACAATTTACAAAAATGATGAAATTCCCATAAAGAAAATTATAAAACAGAAAAAAATCATAAACGCATCTAAAAAAAACGTAGACAAATTCAAAGATGACTTAGATAAACAAAATTGGGATGATGTATATGTAGATGATGTGAATCTGTCTTATGAAAAATTGATGAATGTTCTGGAAGCTTTGTATAAAAAAAATTGTGTGAAAATAATTAATGTTAAGAAAAATACCATTGAGCAACCATGGATGACTAACGGACTGAGAAATGCATTTAAAAAAAAAAAGATCTATACTCGTGTTTTTTGAAGACAATATCAATTGATGCTGAAAACAAATATAAAGTGTACAAAAATAAATGAACAGGTATTATAAGAAAACATAAAAAAGAATATTATAGTGAATTACTACATAAATGTGGTGGTGATATGAGGGCAACGTGGAGAATAATGAATAATGTTCTTAAAAACCATAATAAGGTTAGTGTGGATCTTTCTCAACACTATGTTGTAAATAATAAGGAAATCTATGATCGTCAGGAAATTGTGAATGGATTTAACAATTACTTTGTAAATGTTTGACCAAACCTCTCTGCTTCAATACCGAAAGTGGGGAAAAATGTAAATGACTTGATTGAGAATTGTGTGAACAGTATGGTTCTAATGGGAACTGATAAGGATGAAATAATGAATGTAGTTAAAAAATCTACTGACAAAAAATCCAAAGACTGTGAAGAAATGGATATGATGGTGGTGAAGGAAATAATGAGTCATGTTATCGATCCCTTTACATATACAGTATATGCAATTTGTCATTTTCAACTGGAGTGTTTCCTAACAGAATGAAGATAGCTAAAGTAGTTCCTCTATTCAAAAATGGTGATAAATGTATATTCAATAATTATAGACCTATATCCTTGTTGCCTCAATTTTCAAAGATTTTAGAAAAATTATTTGTGTACAGACTTGACCAATTCTTGGGTAAATACAATATTCTAAGTAACAGCCAATATGGATTTAGATCAAACAATTCAACATCCATGGCTCTTATGGAGTTTATGGAACAAGTTACTACGGCTGTAGATCAAAAACAACATTGCATGAGTATATTTGTTGATCTAAAAAAAGCATTTGACACCATTGATCATTCCATTTTACTTGACAAATTAAAACAATATGGTGTTAGAGGTCCTGCATTGCAATGGATATTTAGCTATCTGAAAGATAGAAAGCAGTTCGTTCAAATAGAAGATGTAAGATCTACTTTAGGAAATGTTTTATGTGGAGTACCACAAGGCTCTGTACTTGGACCTAAGTTATTTATTTTATATGTAAATGATTTAATGAAGGTGTCCGATGTCCTCAAATGTGTTCTTTTTGCTGACGACACTACTTTCTTTTGTGCGGGCAAAGATTTGGAAGAATTGTTTGAGTTGGTAAATATTGAATTTGTTAAATTACAAACTTGGTTTAAATTAAATAAGTTATCTTTGAACCTAGACAAAACTAATTATATGATTTTTAGTAAGAAAAAAATAACTGTTGATGTTCCTTTTAAGATTGATGGCTCTGAAATATGTAGGGTAAGCAAAGTTTTTGGGTGTAATTATTGATGATAAGTTGTCATGGAAACATCACATAAATTCTGTAAAAACTAAACTATCAAGATCTATTGCAGTGTTGTATAGAGTTAAAGATTTATTAAATGACAAAGCAATGTATTTGCTGTACAATGCAATAATAATCCCGCATTTAATTTATTGTGTTGAGGTTTGGGGTACAGCGTGCAAAACTATAACCAAGCCCATTTTTATTTTACAGAAAAGAGCAATAAGGATCATCACCAGAAAGCATTATTACCATCCATCAAATGTATTGTTTAGAAAATGTAAATCACTGAAATGTTATGATCTGTTTGACTACAATATTCTCTTAATATTGTACAAGGTGCAAAACTTCACATTACCCTCAAATATCCAAACGCTTTTTGTAAAACGACAGAACACATACAATCTTAAGGGTACTGATATTTTTGTTAAGCCAAAACATAGTACTAGTTTAAAGAGTAGGTCTACTTTAATTTATGGAATAGGTCTATGGAATGGTTTAGAAAACGATATAAAAGTTGCAAAAACAATGACTTTGTTTAAAAAAATGAATACATTTAGGTTTCTGGAAAAATATGTATAAATTGGTTGTTTCAAATTTTATGAATGGTAAAATTTGTGGATGAGTTATTTATTGTGTAATTTTTTGTTTTGATTATTGTTGTTTGTATTGATTGTTTGAATTCATTTTGTTAAAAAAGGGGCAGACATAGTAAGATTTTATCTTCTTGTAAAGGGTTTGGAGGGGGTCAGTTTAATACTGACCTCCTTTTTACCTTAATTTACTTATTCAGATTGAATAGTAATTTCACGGATTCTCTTCTTTTTCAGTTTATTCAATATTTCTGTGATCTTTATGATGGATAAATAAACAGAGCCATTAAGTGACAATGGACACGTTAACTTAGTTTGATATGTCAAAGAGACACTATCATTTATTTAAAATAAATCAACTAAATTAACACCATTACACTTGATTGACATGATTTCACTTTCTTTCAATTCAAATACGTCAGCACACTTGATTTAACACAACAGACATAAATATTGGATGTTAACATATTTAGTCTGAGGGGCATTTCAGCTTAAAATAGTTTCCAGCTTAAGATTGAGAGGGAAAGGGAAAAGGAGGAATAAGAGGTTGGAGAGATTAAGTTATTTATCTCGAGTGTAACCAGAGATGACACTTTCCATCCGACTTCGGCTAAATCCCAGGTACGTTTGTAAACAGCTTTACCTTTTGACGATGCGTCTGATAAAGATATTACCAGCCTCCCAGGTGCACAGAGTCCTTCCGGCCCTCGTACGTCTGAACTGGTCGTTTACTTCCAACGTCTCCTCGGATCCGCGTCAGCCGTCAGAAACATGTGGCAGCTTCTGGCCGACTTCAAGACGAGATGTTTCTCAAAGAAAGTTCATTAGGAACTTTGGAGCTTTTGCTCGGGGAACTGGATGGAGGCGTCCATCAGTTCTAGCTGACAAGTTAGTCTTTGGCTCTTGACCAAGCTTGACCAGCTGCAAGGCAGAGAGCTTTCAGGTCTCCGTCCATTCAAACTCTCTGTCCATTCAAAGACTGAAGCGTTTCCGCACAGTTAGAACTTAAAAAGACAGGAACACAGAGAGGAGTTCACTTGCCTTATCAAACCCAAGGTTACAAACAGCAGCAGAGAGAAATGTTTAGGAAAAAGATAGATAAAGCTGGAGCCCAGCTCATGAGACTGTCTCTGAGTTTCTAAACAAAACCGTCCGGTCTCTGTGACCCGAAGGCTTCACCTTTAAACACAGCAGTGAACACAGTTTAACTCTTACAGAATGACACAGCTTAAAAGCACACATCATGAAAATGACAAAAGTTATTCTTTTGATCACATTAGAATAAAATCAAAGATAGAAATAGTCTCTTTTGGTGACTATATTTATCAGATTATAGCTAAATGAATGATTTTGTAGTAAATGTCTTGCTTTACTGAGTGGTCAGTAAAGGTCATCACTGGACAGTTCAAAAACCTTAATTTGACCCTGGGTAGGTCCATTACATCTCCCCCCTTTTGGAAGCCATCGCCAGTCCTTGGGGATGGGGTCCAACACGAAAGGAAACCTTGAACTGTCTTTGATCTTGAAGTAATCCAGCAAGTGGAAAAGAAAAATCAAAAATTATAATCCCATAAAGTTTTGGAAATTCCATACTGTTCAGAGGTAATCCCATTGCGAAAAGCTTTTAATCCTTCGGAAAACAAAGTCTGTTAACTCTTGGAAAACAAAGTCTGTGATCCTTTGGGAAACAAAGTCTTATAATCCACAGCGGTAATTCCATAGCAGTAATTCCACCACGATTAGAGTTGGTGATTTCATCAGCAACAATTGTTTTCATAATC
The DNA here is from genome assembly GCA_038048925.1 of Garcialebias charrua. NCBI lineage: Eukaryota > Metazoa > Chordata > Actinopteri > Cyprinodontiformes > Rivulidae > Garcialebias > Garcialebias charrua. The sequence goes on along the minus strand of JBBPBX010021647.1, from coordinate 6,597 downwards.
AGCATGTAGAGGGGATCCCTCGATTGACGCAGAGGAGGCGACCCTTGGATGAAGGTTGAAGACCAAGCGTTGGAGCTGCAGGTCCCCACATCGAAGGTTGTTGGCTGGTTGGTTTCCAGTCAGTGCCACTCTGGTTCTATGTGTCATGCAATTATGTGGTTTTTTAAGGTGGGCTTATGATTGGGATTTTACATTAAGCCTTACCTATATGCACCTGGTATGTAAGCTATCATGGTTTAGAACAGCTACACTTACTAATTAAGGGGTGGAACAATTCTGTAAATTAGATATAGGGATCTATACCTATAGAATTTTGGAGGGCTTCTGTAACGAAGGCCTCTAATTCCAAACTATTCCTCCATTCACTAATTAGTTTAGGTTAAACTAAAGTAGAAAAATGAAATATAGTTTGATCTAAATGTCTGTTGTCTTTTAGACGAACGACGTAGGATTTAGTATTCCTAATCAATTTTGAAGTCTATGGCGAGACTCATCAAAATGAATAGATAATCTAGAATAGAAACGATCGAATCGGTTCAATTTAGAAATTGTGAGACCAGTGTAGTTTATGGTACCTCGGGTAGCTTTAAACTACATTGGCTCTTCAACGACTGAGATTTAACAAAACGAACTGCATGTTGGCATAGTTAAATCCATATCATTCATTAACCAATGTTAATACAAAACCTTTTTGGCTGGGAGTGTTCAGAACCAAAACAATACCTCAACTAATGACAACAGTAATGACTAAACAACAAGGAAACAACGTTTCACTGCTTCGACCCACTCTTGTCGTCAGATTCCAAAGTGCAACACACAAGCAAAACAGGTCTCAACTTTATGACCGAGGTCAAATCAAATCTCGTGGATTTAAACGGTTGTTAAGGTTAGTTTTTTGTTGTGGGTTTTAGACTTAGCGTTTCTAAGTTCAAGTTGGACAATGCGACTTATAGGGTGGGAAATATGGTAGTTTAAACCTGATTAGTTTATTTACTAACTTGTGTTTGTACGACCTTATTATCCCATGAAGTCGGTGAGTTGGTGAGATCTTTGTCTTTTGTGGAGTCATTGAACGCCTTGTAAGGTTTGATCTGATTTCGATGTACCCATTTAGCAATTGGCTCTTTACGGCCTTTGCTGATTTTGATCTCGTAGACGACTGAGGACACTTTGTCTGTTATCAGATGAGGTCCAGTCCACCTGGGCATTAGTTTGCGGGCGAGAGTTCCGGTCCCGGACTCTCCTTTCCCGGTTGTTGGGGCGAACGTATAGTACCAGACTCTGTCTCCCACTTGGAGTTCATTGTGAGAGGCCTTCTGGTCATAGTACGCCTTGCGTCCTTCAGCGGACCTTTCCAGGTTTTTCTGGGCGAAAGCAAAAGTGTTTCTGAGGTGTACATTCAAATCTTTCATGTATTGTTGTGTAGTGTAGGCTGTCGCCATGACGGCGTCACCTGGTTGGTACAACAGGTGTAGAGGGAGAGTCATTTGTCGACCGGTCATCATCTCGAAGGGAGAGATGCCAGTTGATGTGTGTGGAGTGGCTCTTATGGCCATGAGGACCAGAGGGAGTTTCACATCCCAGTCCTTGTGATTTGCGGCCACGTATTTCTTCAAAATACTCACCACAGTTCTGTTTGCTCTCTCGACTTGGCCTGAAGCCTGTGGGTGGTAGCCGACATGAAAGTTGGCCTTGACGCCTAGCGTCTTCCACAGTTCTTTCATCACTTCACCTGTGAAGTGTGTACCTTGGTCTGAGTTCACCCGAAGGGGAAGTCCAAACCTTGAGAATATATGATTCATTAACAACATAGCAGTTGTTTGTGCTGTGTCGTTAGGAGCTGGTAGGCATTCTACCCATTTGGTAAATGCACAGGTTACCGTGAGAAAATATTTATTTCCTCTAGAGCTCTTAGTGAGTGGTCCAACCCAGTCGATCTGGAGGTCAGACCATGGGAATGCAATGCCTCTACTTTGCAGTGGTGCTCTGTGAAGTGGTCTGGTTGGCTGAAACTGGCCACACACCACGCACCCTTCAATGTAGTCCTTGACATCCTTTTTCATTCCAGGCCAATAGGCAATTTGTTTTAATGCCGTCAGCGTGGCTTTATCTCCTTTGTGTCCTGCGGACGGGAGATCATGGGCATGGACTAACATTACCCCCCTTTGGTCATGGGGAACCACGAACACAGGTGAGGACGTTGGTCCATGAGCGAAAGTTAAGATGCCCTTGATTAGTTTTAGCTGTTTGCGCAGCTGATAGAGGACCTTAAGGTCTGGATCGGAATCCAGGTCGTCTTTAGACGGACTATTTTTGTTCGGATCAGTCAGGTACAGTATCATGGAGTTGATAGCAGGATCCGACTTTTGCTGTTGGATGATGTCTGGGTCAGTCAGTGCAGGCCGTACAGAGACTGCGTTGTCAGCAGGTCTGGCCGCGGCCTGTGCACGTGTGACTGCCATAACCTCAACAGCAGGTTGTGTTGACAGAGTCTTGATCAACCAGGAGGAGTCGAAGGACCATAGAGGACCTTCGTCGGCTCCTTCTTTGGCTAAGGAATCCGCAATGTCATTGTAGTGCTTGTCATCGCCTGGGACTCTAGAATGTCCTGGAACTTTCTTCCAGTAGATCTGTAAGTCGTGTGATGTCACCAAGTGATCACATGCCATGAAAAGCTCTTTGTGTTTGACCACTTTTCTGTCGCTTGTTAGGAAACCGTTCTGTTTCCACACAGCAAGGTGACAAGCGAAACTCAAACGAGCATAGTTAGAGTCAGTGCAGATGACTAGGGTCTTGATGGAGCGTGCTACTACCATCTGGAGAGCTATTAGGATTCCTGCAATCTCAGCGTACTGAGAAGTCTGAGAGCCTAATTTGTAGCTGAAGGTAATCTGTTCTTGGTCTTGGAGGAGGACCCCTCCAACACCTGCCCTACAGATTTTGTCGCGGAGGAATGAAGATCCATCCACGTACAATGTTGTCATATCTTTGCAGATATTGTCATCAAAGAAGTGGTGGTTCGGGTCTTCAGTCACAGGGGTTTTTTCCTCAGCCAACGGCTGGGTCGCTGGTACATCTTGTGTACACTTTTGGCAGAGTGCCAAGTCTGTCCCCAGATGTGACTTCTTGTTTTGACCATAACGTATGTCTAGGTTAAAACTTTGAAGCGCCATGAGCCACGTTGCAACACGAGAGTTTGTTACCACACCATCTCTGATGCGTTGGCTGTTCAGGAACGTCACTGGCTGGTGTTGTGTTTCCACAATGATTTTCTGTCCACCAATGTAGCTGGAGAAATGTTTTACTGCCCACACTGTGGTCAGTAGAGCTTTCTCACAGTCTGAGAATCTCAACTCGGGTCCTGCCATCGTCTTGCTGGCGTAGGCTACTACACGTTTGTCTCTGTCGTGTATTTGGTACAGACCAGCACTTATGCAACGAGCTGAGAAGCCCACTTCCAAGTAAAGCTCTTTGTTGTAGTCTGGGTAGACTAAACATGGGGCTGACTTGATCCTGTCTATAAGAGCGTCCATTGCCTGCTGCTGTTTGTCAGTCCAGACAAATGGGACGTCTTTCTTTAGGAGTTCAGTCAGTGGCTTTGCAAGGTCTGCATAGTTCTCTATGAACTGGTTCGAGTAGTTACACACGCCAAGAAAACTTTGTAGTTCTTTGAGATTGGTGGGGACCTTGAGATTGTCAAGGCCTTGGGCACGAGTTAAGATGCCATGGTTTGGTTTAAGCCGTTCACGCAGTGTATCGGGAAGCTTGTACAGGAACCTCATAGGCTTCGGCCAACGTTTCTCCGTACGTTTACCTCTTTCTGCGTAATTCAGGTGTGTCACAACTGTCGGCGCAGTCGCTGGTGTGTCTGACTGGTCAGACCGCGGTGCGTCACTGTCGTTGTGATGTGTGTCTTCCCACTTCATGACTGAAGAGGTGCTCTTTGAGTCTGTAAGAACTATGTCATCTCTGAGTAGTTCTATACTCAAAAGCTCTTGAACCAAGGTTTCATCGAAAGCTTGGCTGATGGCTGAATTACCTGTCCCAGAGGACAGTACAGCGTCTGTGGTGTGGGATCCTCGGACCTCCACACAGTCTACTACCTGTGGTAGAGAGTGAGAGTACACCCCCCTTTTGTTGGAGGAGGGGTCCTCAAAATCTGTGACACTGAAATCCAAGTGACTGTCAGCATGTCGCGGACTGCCACTTCCAGGACTCACATGTCCTTGAACCAAGGTTTCATCGAAAGCTTGGCTGATGGCTGAATTACCTGTCCCATAGGACAGTACAGCCTCTTCGGTGTAGGATCCTTGGATCTCAACACCTTTCACTACCTGTGGTAGGTAGTGTTCAGTGAGTGCTGACTGTGTCAGCTCGCAGAGGAGGTTCTCTTGTCGGGCCAGAGTCTGGTCCAACTGTTGAGTCTCTACTGTCTCACCTGTAGTTGAAGGTTCACTTACCGGGCTTGTGACCACGGTTGGGGAGTCCCTCGTGGCCACTGCGGTACCTGCGGTTAGGCAGTCTGTACCACAACGAGGAGGCACTTTTATTGGCAGGGGTTTTCTCACTGTTGCCCACATTTCCTGTTGACCATAATCTATAATCGCTTCAAAACGGTTTATAAAGTCTTGGCCAACCAGAAATGGGAATGAGTCAAGTGTGGACACATACACTGGGTGGTGTAGTGTCGTTTTGCCAATCTGCATGTGAACCATAGCTATGGCTGTTAGGGTTGTTCTCGTCTCTGCGAGACCCTGTAGCTCAATAGCACATTCCTCAAAGGGTATTTGCCCGTCAACACCGTTAGCGGCGGTCCTCAGCTCCTCGAACAGCTTGGCCGACATAATAGTTATATCAGAACTGCCATCCAGGAGGGCTTCACGCTCAAGGACACCTTCCAGTGTGATGGGCAGGTAGGCTTTCTTAGCCACCCCCCTTTGCATAAAGTTACACAGAAACCACTTGGGTCTTGGTACACGTTTCCGTTCACGTGTACCTCTGTCTGTGTAATCTTGTTTACTGTCAGCATCTTGTTGGCTGACAGTATCATGACCTTCAGGATGTCGTTGTTTGTCAGCAATTGGTTTGCTGTCAACATCCATGGCAATGTTGGTAGTAGTGTGCGCTGAGTTATTTGTGTGCTCTGAGTCTTTGTGAAAGACAGTGCTACACATCGCTCCAGGTTGGTCAATGTTGATAGTGTCATTATCAATGATAATGCCACTCATTGTAACAGGTTGGTCAAGCACAGTAACATTCAAATCTACTGACAAACTACTTACTTCCTCTGTCTCTTCCGAGCATAGAGGTGTTGGGCCATTATTCCGGGACATTCGTGACTCTTTGCCTGTTTCGAACTGTTCAGTTCGAGGTGCGGGAGGTGCAGTTCCAAGGCTCGGGGGTGTCTGTTGGGACAACGCATAGTTACATGAGTATAGGTCCCCATCCTTCAATTTCTTTTGAAGTCCACCCACCGATTGACCTTGGTTTTCACCCATCTGGTTCGATCTGAACCATTTTGGTTTCTTTCTCCCGCGGATACCCCCACTTTGTGGTTTGTCAGGTTGAAAGGTCTGTTTCTTTTCGCCTTTGTTAGGAGAGGGAGTTGATGAACTTGTCCCTTCTAGCTCCAGCGAGTGGGATTTGACCGCTTCATTCGGGGACACCTGTAAGGGTGTTTTGGCTTGCATGTTAAATGCAAAGACATCCGCAGCACACTGTACTATTTCATGCAAAGATGTTGCTTCTAAATCACCCCAGGCCAAGTTCCATGGCAACTTGAATCTAACATCAGGGATTAGATTATCCCTGAAAACAGATTTGAAAAGCGTCTGCTCTTCCAGGTCAGGTTCCATCATGTCACCTATATACGCCTTCAAAATTCTGGCAAAGAAAAAATATGGATGTTCATCGTTTCTCTGCAAGACATTTCGGGCAGCTGAGTAGTCACCACACAATGAGAAAGATTTTTCCTCTGTGCAAGGTGCAGGGGGAGCAAGTTCATGGCTCCGGGGTTCCTCTTGGTACCCTCTGATGTATGGGTCTTCTAGAGGCACATACTGTATGAGCCTTGGACGCGTACCGTCTTGAACTTCCATCTTTAACTTGATTTTTTGTGAAAATCAATAAGACAGTTCGAATTTTAATGTGTGCAAATAAATCTTCACTTTTAATGCAGCACTGAGTCAATCAAACTAATCAGCTGTCTGGTTTAAGTGTTTCACTGTGTAAAAAGTATTTCTATTCATAGGTACCTTCTTCAGGTTTTACCCTCAAATGAATTGTAAAAGTTAAATGCCTTTTTGCAGTGTTAACTTTAAAATATAACTTATTTTTCAACAACAGTTACTAACTAACCCAAGCATGACGTCCGTTTTACTTACTCAAACACTATTTAAAAGATTCGAAATAAATACATTGTTCACACTAAAATGTACCCAGAATGCTGCTCCATTATGCCTTAAAAAGATGTATTGCAGTTTGGCTAAACTGTTTTCAGGAGTGAAAAATGGATTACCTGTTTATTTTAAATATTTTTTATCTAAAATAAACTGGAGGTGTTTGTGTGCTTAGCATAACATGACAGATGGCATTCCA
>JBBPBX010021646.1:0-21226 GCA_038048925.1 Garcialebias charrua | reverse complement strand
AACCTGAGGTCTGGAGGAGAAACTGAAGAAGAACTGAAACAAACTTTACTTTGAAATAAACTGGAATAAAACTCACTTCCTCTGAGAGCTTTTATTTTGGTAACTTCAAACATCTGTTTTTTTAACCTAGAAATCTTTAAAGTTACATCATTTCAACCTTTGACCTCGCACCGTGCTGCCTTCATGCACCTCAAAAAGTGGGAATTTTGACTTCTCCTGTATCTTTTCTCACGTGGAGCTAAATGTTTGAAGAACTTCAGGAAGCAGAAACCAAACAGGAAGTATCAGCTAAACTTCAGCTGATACTGAAGCCAGAGCTGTTCTTCGGCTGTTTGAATACAAACAAGCTAAAGTTACGTTTAAACAGCGCAAGGTTGATAAAGGCAGGAAGAGGAGGACCGGTTCTGACCCAGGAACAGCCGAAGTCACCGTGACTCTCAGCCGAAGTCACCGTGACCCTCACAGCTGCAGCTAACGGTTCTTCACACGGGTCCGGAACAGGCCTGGTTCTGTCTGAGGCCGAAGACGTTTCAAACAGAACCCGTCACAGCTCAGGGTTCTGACCCGCCCCCGGCGTGGACGCTGACAACGGGTCATGTGACGTCCAAAAACAGAAACTATGAGTTCATTTGGTAAATTCTATTGGCCGGGGAACCAGAACCAGAACCCGAACCAGAACGAATCCATTTATGTCAGAACGATCACAACAATAGAGGCTTTTATTGTGAAAATCCACACCAGGAAGTGATTTCTTTGTTAAATACTGTATAAAGGTTCTGGATCAAACCAGAACCGGGCCTTACCGGACTCTGTGACACCAGACTCCTCTGCATGAAGAACCTCCTCCTCGTTAGCACCTCCTAAACGAGCCACATCAATCAGAACCGGGCTTTACATGAACAGAACTGGACCCGGTTCACCCGGCAGTCCTACCTGCCTCCTCCTCCTCCTCCTCCTCCTCAGAGTGGATCTCCTCTACAGGAGCTGCAGCAGAGGAGGAGGTGCCATAGTGACGGTACCACTGCATGGATCAAGTCTGGACCGATCAGAACCGCAGATCAAACTCTAAAGACGACACAGCTGAACAGAACCAGGAGCTCCTCCTCTTCCTCCCAGCACCGACTGTGGTTCTACTGAACGACCAGAACCTGACCCGGTCTATTCTTAGAGCTGACAAAGCCCTGGGAGGGCGGGTCAGATACCAGAGAGGACAGGACCGACCCACAAAGAGGTTCTGTCGGACACGCCGACCCAAGGCCCGGCTCTGCTCCAGAACCAAACTCATCCTCTCCCGGCAGGACCGTTCAGACAGCTGGAGCTCTTTAGACAGACGGGCCAGAAGGTTCTGATTCCGGTGGCTGGTTAATTAACAAACTGGACCCAGGAGATGGGTCAGAACCATGAAGTGGATCAGGAAGCCACGCCCCCACTGGAGTCAGGTCTCCAGCCTGGAGCAGAGACAGGATGGAGGACGAGGTCAGATGTTCCTGGTGAAGGAGAGGAGCTCCTCCACCAGGGGGGAGCTCGGAGGAGGTGTGAGGAGCTCCACCACCAGGGGGGAGCTCGGAGGAGGAGCTCCACCACCAGGGGGGAGCTCAGAGGAGGTGTGAGGAGCTCCACCAGATCTGGACGCCTCCCTTTGGAGGCTTCATGGCGTCCCAGAATCCTCTGCAGGGATCATGGACCCGCTCTGGTCCGGGAACACATTGGTCTGGTGTTCTGCTGGACCTGCTGGCTCCACGACCCGACCCAGGTCAGAGGAGGAGTAAAGTCCTGTAGCCCCCACAGAAACTCAACCAGGAAGAGGAGGAGCCATTGTGGCTCAGCCCCGCCCACAGGAGGCGGAACCAGAACCAGAACCCACCAGCAGCTAGTTCACTCTCTCTTCAGCTGTGCGTGAAAAGATCCAATGAGCTGAACACGAGCTGAAGATTCAACTGTCTGACAGAACTTAAGCTGATATCTGTGAGACTCCAGCTGCTCACTCAGCTAAAGGAGCTGAAATCAGCTGAAAAAAAAAGGTTCTTCTTTCAGCTGTTCCCTCTTCTGGGTGTCCACAGGAAGTACTCCTCTGTCTCACTCTGTCCTCTGTGTCCTTTGTCCTCACTCCCTCCATGTCCTCTCTAAGCTAAAGGAACAGAAAAAGCTAAAAGCTAAAAAAGCTGAAATCAGCTGAAAAAAAAAGGTTCTTCTTTCAGCTGTTCCCTCTTCTGGGTGTCCACAGGAAGTCCTCCTCTGTCTCACTCTGTCCTCAGTGTCCTTTGTCCTCACTCCCTCCATGTCCTCTCTAAGCTAAAGGAACAGAAAAAGCTAAAAGCTGAAATCAGCTGAAAAAATGTTCTTTCAGATGTTCCTTCTTCTGGGTGTCCACAGGAAGTCCTCCTCTGTCTCACTCTGTCCTTTGTCCTCACTCCCTCCATGTCCTCTCTAAGCTAAAGGAACAGAAAAAGCTAAAAAAAAAATTTTTAAATAAATAAATAAATAAAAAAGATGGACACCAGATAAAGATTTAGACACCTGGTAAAAGATAAAAGAGCTCAGAGTACCCAAAGGCTGCTAAAAGTAACACTTGTCTAAGTGCTAGAAGTAAACAAGTAGCTAAAAGCTTCAAAGGGCTAAGTAGAAGCTAAAAGTAGCATAAAGAGATAGAAACAGCAGCTGAAGTAAATTTAAAAAAATGTTTTAGAGGAACTGAAGATCTGAACGTGTCTCTGAGGGAAAATATTTGTAAATGAAGTTAAATATTTCTAAAAGAATAAAAGTTACAAAAATTAAAACTCACAGCAGCCGACTACGAGCCGAACGTTTTGATTCACAAACAGCTAAAACAGCACAAAGTTTGAAGAAGCTTAACTAAAAATAAAATAAAAAAGTACTGAAAATGTAATAAAACACAATAGATTTAAAGCTGAATTACTGTGAACACAATAAAACCGTATACAGTAAATAATACAAAACTAAAATGAACAGAGTTGTGTAGCTGGGAATATTTGATCATTGGAGTTATTCCTGAATATTACCTGAATTCATTTTTACCTTTTCATCATAAATTACTGATTAAACATCATGACTGAGTTTTATTAGAGCAGCTCAGAGATCATCAGGAACTGCTGAAGTCCTAACAAACATGTTTGAATTCATACATGAAGGTCAACAAACCGGAAGTGCTGAAGTCAAAATAAACATGTTTTATTTCCATAAGGTCAAAAAACTGTCCCTCTGATGTTATCAGATCATTTTCTTTTGTTCTATCATTAACTAAACCTGAAACATTATCATAAATCAAATGAAATGCCTTATTTCAGGTTTATAAACATGTAAACAGCGAATATTTATCCAAAATATTTTAGTTTAGTATTTAGACTGGAATCCATCACGTTAGCTTCTTGTCAGCAGGTAGCGTCACTCAGCGGAATCCGAGCGTGCATTTATCCAGATAAACCGTCATCCACGGAGGAATAAAAATGACCAGAGGAATAAAATGACCAAGAGTCAGCGTTCTGGTTTGTTCACCACAAGGGGGAATGAACTCCAAGTTTTTTTTATTGTTTGACACGTCACCTTATATACACACATCCTCACGTGAACTTAATTACACACCGGAAGTACGTGTCCCTTCAAAATAAAACATGTCTTGACAAATGAAAGCATATTTGTTCCGCTCAACACCCCTACTTGCGTTCATTTTGTCAAAATCCATCAAGTCAAAAACAAACAATAAACAGTATCAAACAAAACATTATTTACATTCTCCACTTTCTCAGCATCTTCATTGCAGTTCAGTTATTTTATCTACAAATTCTTCTTGTGACATTTTTACATAGTTTTCTGCATGTTCAAAATGGATGCCAAGAAAATGTTTGAGTATGCCCATATCTAAATCTTGCTTTGTATTTCTCTTGACCATCACCAGTATTTACATAAACCCCTACTGCTTCTTATCTTCTGACAATGTTATGTTTCGCTTATACAAAACACATTTTGGACGATCTTAATGTAAAATATATCTCAATATAAAAGGAGCACAAAAAGAAGGCAGCCAATTAATAAAGTTTATAATTAATGCATACATTCATTCATTTCTAACTTGTTATCTGTAACTTATCTGCACAATATTTACACTCCAATTATCTATCCTTCACTGGCAAAGTCGTTAGGGTAAAAATGTTATTTTCTCTTAAGTGAGTATATTTCTTCATCCATAGCAGCTGTTCATTCTTTGAGTTTGGTGACATCATAGCTTCATTTAAATGTTTTAAATGTTTTAAGTAGGTCATATGTTAATCTGTAACGGTAGTCTATGTTGGTTACGTGGTTTTCTTCTATTGCACTTGTTACATATTCATTAGGACATTATGATCTTTTCTTATTCTAGAAGGATACTGTCTGTCTTCTAATTCGCCACTAGGTGGTGCCAGGTCATTTACTTCTGGTTGATCTGAGCTTGTTTCCTGTGATTCTGAATCTGACTCTCTCTCTTGTCTATGACTCTGTCTCTGACTCTTGTCTTTGACTCTGTCTCTGACTCTTGTCTCTGTCTCTAACTCTCTCTCTTGTCTATGACTCTTGTCTTTGACTCTGTCTCTGACTCTTTTATTATTACATTTTCTCTCAGTTGGATGTCATCATTATCATCGTCATCATAAGACTCATTCTGTGTTTGACCATCATTATTTTTAATCAAGAATTTAACTAATCGGCATTTTTGCACCTTTGTGTTCTCTGGAAAATAAATCTAATATGCAGGACTGTTATTATAAATATCTTTTGTGCATTTTGCATCGAGTTTTCCTCGTTTCTGTTTTATCCCATTTTTACTTAACAGTTCTTTGTAACCTTTAGATATGATTTCTGTACCATTATCCGACCTTATACTTATTATTTACCCATATGGTGCTGTATCAGCCAAAAAGAATTTCTTTATAATTATATATCTGAACAGTACCTCTTATTTTTGAGAAAATAAACAAACATTGCACCGGAAAAAATCATCAGTGAATATTAAAGCGTATTTATGCCCATCAACTACATTTTGCAATTTTTAAAATATTACTATGGTTGCAGTGTCCCAATATCTCGTGCCAATCAAAAGTTTTATTGCACTCATCATACTCACATTCGGTATTCGGTTTTGAGGTAGTACAGTCTGTCCTTATTAAATCTGTTGGGCCTGATGCTCCTTCATCTCAGACTGCTGCAGCTGCTTGGATCAGCTGCTCATTCATCTGTGTCTTTCAAACCTCAGCTCCTCATGTAGCATGGATCTCTCCTCATGTAGCACGGATCTCCTCATCATACAGCACGGATCTCATGGACTTCTTCATCATGCAGCATGGATCACTTCATCATACATTACTTTGTGTTTTTGTCCCCTACTGTCCTCTTTAGCTTTCTGCAGCTGGTCTTTCGTCGGCTGGTTCATCCTCATCGTCGGCCGGTTCATCTTCATCGTCGGCTGGTTCATCCTCATCGTCGGCCGGTTCATCTTCATCGTCGGCTGGTTCATCCTCGTCGTCGGCCGGTACACACTCATCATCGGCCGGTAAACACACTTCATCGTCATCAGCCGGTAAACACACTTCATCGTCATCAGCCGGTAAAACACACTTCATCGTCATCAGCCGGTAAACTCACTTCATCAGCCGGAAAACACATTTCATCGGCCGGTAAACAACCTTCTCCCCGATGGTGTCCCAGAACTTTTCGTCTCACAGTCCATAATTGCTTTCATCTCCGTTGGTTAGCCGCGCCCATCGGCTACTTGAATCAACGACGCGTTTCTTCATGGTGCTAGCTTAGCATTCAGCAGTTGCTCACCAAAACGCTCGTCCTTATGACTCCAATCTCCAAAAATCTCCAAAAGCTTCACCCGTGCTCGTCGTCATCCAGAGCTTCTCCGGGTTGTATCTTGCGCTCTTCCTGGAGTTCTCCTGGGCTGTCTGGGTTGTATCTGGGTTCTGTCTGGGTTCTGCTGGCCTGGGCCCATAACCTGTCAGCAGGTAGCGTCACTCAGCGGAATCCGAGCGTGCATTTATCCAGATAAACCGTCATCCACGGAGGAATAAAAATGACCAGAGGAATAAAATGACCAAGAGTCAGCGTTCTGGTTTGTTCACCACAAGGGGGAATAGAGCTTTGGAGCAGACGTCACTGTGTGGGCGGGTGTCGGGGGCGTGTCGGGGCGTTCCCGTTTCGACCGCCATGTTTGTTGCCCTCAGAAAAAATAAAAGAAATTCAGGAGATTTCTTCCGTCACGGTTCTGNTATACATATATATGGTGGTAGCCCTCTTGGATTATGATTTGATAACCCATGTTTTGATAAAGACCTTTCACCTTTTATGAGCTGCAATGTTTTTATGTTTTTTGTGTTGTACTTCATTGTCTGTGATGCCTGTTGCTTGTTTGTTTGTTCAGCACTTTGGTGTGGACTTGTTCCTGTTTAAAGTGCTTTATAAATAAAATGGTATGGTATGGTACCTAGATACAGCCACACACCAAAACTGAAGTCGGCACTTTTTAAAAAAGTTATCATGCTCACATTGTTGATGGCAGGAGGGTACTTCTTATCCCCCCTTTTTGCTTTATGATAAGGGACAACAATGGGTTTGCCAATTCCTACTTGCTTTTGTAATTTGTCAATTACTTATTTTTAGGTGTTTTAGAATTCTTAATTTTGTTTGTAGTTGTGATAAAGCAATGGTCTGTGTTGCAGTCCTGTAATCAAGAAGCTGCAGGCTTGAGCCCATCTTACATCAGGAAGATCATACAGCGAAACACAAATGTCAAATTGTTCATGTGAGTTTGCTCACTGTGGCCACGCTGGAAGGAGGGAGCTGTTGCCAAAAGTAAATATATACTTAGATACTTTTTATAAACAACTCCAAGCTCAGTTGTCATCTCTATTCCCATTTACTTTTGTCTTTTCCTTCCTTAAAGCTCCTTATATCCGTTTTATTACCTGCTCCTGTTCTTCTTCCTGCCCCAAGTGATATAATGTTTGGTGACAGCTGCTGAAACCTGAAGGATTAAGTAAAGCTATTTTAGTAACTTGGACTAGCACCACAGTACTAATGCCACAGACAACCATTTGATATAAGGTGAGAGTCTCAAACCAGGAGTTTATTTTCAAGACAGAGCTTCCAGGCAGGTTCAGTGGGAATGCAGGAAACAAACTCAGTGTCAGACTTATATACATTTACATGTGCAGACAGAAAGTAGTGAGAAACAACTGCTGTCAAAACATCCTCCCACTGAACTCAGAGCACCTGAAGTGAACACACAAACAATACTTATTTTGTTAGGCTGTTTTTCTTGAAATGTACTGTTCTGTGTGTCCTATGCATGATGAAAAACATGGAACTTTGATTCAGTGTAAACATTAAGGAAGGCATGCAGCACAGATGTCATCATTGTTGAAATATCTCTGCTAATGTAAGCTGCAATGTTGCTTCAACTATCATGATTTACACAGTTTTCACCCAGAGTACACAAACGGACAGTGAGAGAGACAATCATAAAAAATAATTGATCTTTATCCTTCTGCATGTTCAATAATCCAGGTCGAGAAATCTAACAAGGTCAAGTCAAGTCCTCTGGATGGATTCAGAGAACCTGACTTGACCTTGTTAGAGTAAGTGATCTTTATTAACAGTGAAATTATATACCGTAAGAAAACAGAAACTCTGGAATGAAGCTGTGGACAAGCAGATGGGAAGGCAAGTATCATGCATATACTGTACTGTAGGTGTTGAACGGTCTTTGGCAGTCAGAATGTATTTGTTAGAGAACGTTTGGTAATCAATCTGGCAGAGATTGCTGAGAACATCTTTCTGTAATGAATGAACAAAGCATTCTCTTGTCTCGACCTGAAGGCCAGCTTGACGATTTGCAGACCTCCTTGGTGTTGATGCCATGAGAACATGACCAAAACATTCTCGTCTCTATCTGGAAGCCAATTGGCAGATGGCCATGGATCATGTCTTTGCTTCTGACAGCAGCTGGCTATAAGGGAATGCCCTATGGACTCTGTTTCCGTATAAATGTCTGCAGCTAACTCTGTTCAACACTCATTCTGTGACTAGTTCCATGCTTTATATATCTACATATGTAATCGGTCTTGTATGAGCCCTTGCAAGTAAAATGCTGGTTTGAAAATTTATCCTGCCATCGTGTGGTTGTTTTTAAGTAAGTTAAAAAAGATTTTTTTTTCTCCTTCAATTTGGTCCTTCGAGGCTGGTCCCAACATTTGACCTTGGAACACTAGGTTTGGACCTGGAACCATGCACGGAGGATTTTTGATCTCTTGAACTTAAAGTCCTGTGGCTGAATTGCTAATTTCAGTGACACCAGTTCTGCTGGTGAGTGGTTAAAGAAGTCTGACTAGAGATGAGCCACATGCACTGAGTGTAAGAAGCTGATTTTATTCAGCATGTTCCTGTATGGAAGTCACAAAGGGACTTTCAGTTAGAAAGCAGTCATGGAGGGACTTAATTTAGAAAAGTCGCAAAGGGACTTTCAATAGTTGGTGGTGTGGTTATTTCTGAGTAACTAAGTTAAGAGAAAATGCTTTACTCAAAAAGCATCCATACTTATTTGACTCAGTTGTGGACAAGGAGTGTGTAGGATTCCCAATAGGTGATGGAGCAGGAGCAGATGGGGTGAGTATTGGTTTGTAGGAGAGTGGCAAGATGGAAACACAGAAACGGACCCAATTAGAGGATGAGGTGCTAAGTGGTGTAAGTGGTTGCAGGTTGTAGACCTCACTGGAAGGTAAGTAAGGTGGTGCTCAAAGAAATGGGACTTCCACAAGTAGGTAATGGCAAATAGGTATAGGCAAAAGGGCCTTATCCTATTCTGCTCCAGTTTCCTTGAATATATTGCAAAAAGATCTGAGGCTCTCAACCTTGACCTTTCTAAGTGGCTTTAAACATCTGTTAAGTTAATGGGAAAAACCAATGCAGACATGTTCCTGTTTTTAGTATTCTACACCACCTTATAACATAGCTGTTTTTTCGCTACTTTTCCTTTTAATTGCAATTTGCCATTGTGTATAGGAACTGATACACAATGGCAGGACAAAAGAGATGATTGTGGACTCTAAGGAACAAACACACCTACAGCTCCCTGAAAATAAGAGGATCTGCGCTGGAAGTGGTCTCCAGCTAAAAATACTTGGGTGTACACCTGAATGACATCCTCAGCTGGGGCACCAACAATTCCAGCCTGATCAAGAAAGCTCATCAGAGACTCTACTTCCTCGGGCGGCTGAGACGAGTTGTTCCTGGGAAGTTCCGTCCCCACCTTCTACAGGTGTGCAGTGGAGAGCATCCTGTGCTCCAGCATCAACGTGTGGCATGGACGTTGCACAGCTGCAGAAAGAAAAGCTTTGCAGAGAGTGGTGATAGCTGCAAAGAAGTCTGTTGGAGTCAGTCTCCTCACCATCACAGACATTTACACCTCTAGATGCAGGAAGAGGGCCACCTGCGTCATGAATGACCCCACTCACCCAGCACACACACATTTTGCCCTGCTCCCCTCAGGGTGGAGTTTAAGGAGCATTAAGTGTAGAACCACTAGACTGAGGAACAGCTTCTACTCTGATGCTGTTAGACTCATGAATATCTAACACCAACATAAATGGGTTGTTCCACTTCGGAGTAAGCTTTTGGGGGAAGGATCAGTTTTGTGTTGTGTTTCTTTGACTGATGAAGCCTTCTGGATCGAAAATGAAATGTTTCAGCACAAAAAAAGAAACTGTAGAGCTTTAGCAGACTACTCGAGTAATCTATACATCAATTCCTAGGACATCTATCCTATATGATTGTAGATTTTTGGCAACACCTCTAGAGCAATATATTTACCTGTGTTCAGAGTGAACCCATCCCTGTTGACAAGGTTAGTACTGCAGAAACTATCAAGTCACATGAGGTATATCAAGCAATTAAATAACTATCTGTAAATAAGTCTATAGGAATGGATCTTATTTCAGCTGTACATCTCAAGTTTGCAAGTTCAAGGGTAGCTCCTCTTCTTGCCTTGTGTTTCACTGGCTTTATTATGCATGGTTTTATTCCTGATATTGTACCTTGATGAATGTTATTCTTCTTCCTGTGATTAAGAACAAAGCTGGAAAAATTGGCTGCTCTGGTATTTATAGACCTATTGCCCTAGCTAATACACTATCTAAGGTCTTTGAACTAATTCTTTTGCCAAAATTTGCAAAGATAGTAATGTCTACAGACAATTAACTTGGGTTCAAGTCCGAGCATGGTACTGATCTATGTATATATGGCCTAAAAGAATTACTGAATTATTATAAAAACAAAAATTCTATGGTTTTTATGTGTTTTTTAGATGCCACTAACCCCCAATTTACACTACATGCGTTCCGGCTCCGGTCTGCTTTGGTCCGACCTCCGCAGCAAATACGCACCCATTATAATCAATGAGAGTGTTTACAGTGGCTCAGCACGGCGGCGGCGAGCGGACGGCAGTCCGTCAAAATAGGATCCCATCCTATTTCTGCCGGACGCCAGAGCTGTGCCGGAGTCAACTTTCAAAGATTACGTCGCACCAACAGGAAAAGGAACGAGCACAACATCCGTATTTACAAAATAAAATCACCACGGGCGGACTTTTATCCTAGCTCTATACGGATTTACTTTAGGATTTACTCTATACGAATGACTTTTCTGATTTCCTGACTGGAATAATGATAAACCACGATGCAGTCCTTATTGTTGGGGATTTTAACATACATGTATGCTGTCCAGAGAAACCACTGGTGAAGGACTTTCTGAGCCTCACTGACTCTTTTAACCTGGTTCAGTGGGTGGCTGGTCCCACGCATGAACATGGACACACGTTGGACCTGGTTCTCTCTCACGGCTTGTCTGTGACCGACCTGGAACTTTATGATAATGTTGTAGTGGACATGACCTTGTCCACTTTTAAGACACCTGTGTACTTTTGAACTGTCCAGTGATGACCTTTACTGACCTCTCAGTGAAGCAAGACATTTACTACAAAATCATTCATTTAGCTATAATCTGATAAATATAGTCACCAAAAGAGACTATTTCTATCTTTGATTTGATCCTAATGTGATCAAAAGAATAACTTTTGTCATTCTCATGATGGTGCTTTTAAGCTGTGTTATTCTGTGAGAGTTAAACTGTGTCCACTGCTGTGTTAAAGGGAAATATCGGGTCACAGAGACCCGACTGTTCTGTTTAGAAATAAGAAGACAGTTTAATCAGTTGTTTTTCATTGAACAAGGCTCCAGCTTTCTCTGTCTGTTCCTAAACAAATCTCCCTCTGCTGCTGCTTGTTAACCTTGGGTTTGATAAGACAAATGAACTCCTCGACTGGTCCTTCCTTAAGTACTAGTCTAAGCTGTGCTGAAACGCTTCAGAGAGTTGCTGGGAACTTCCAAAGAGATGTGAACTTTCCCAAGAGCTGGACACGTGTGGTCAAGAGCTAACGACCGGCGTCTTCAGCTAAGGACTGATAACAGGCTGTTATGAGTCTACTTCGAACAAGCCGAGCTCAAAAACTTTGTTTATTCCCTCCTGGAATAAGTTTATCTTGAAGTCAGAGGCCTGAAGCTGACATATTCTCTGATGACCAACGCGGAAGCCAGGAGACGTTGAAACGTAAACTAAAACCAGTTTTGGACGTGCTGAGACTAAAGGACTCTGTGCATCTGAAGGCTGGTGTCTTCCCTCTTACCGGGCTGTCGTCAAAAGGTAAAGGAGCTGTTTACAAAACGTACCTGGATTTTAGCAGAAGTCTGATGGGAAGTGTCACTCTGGTCTCATGCTCAGGATAATGTTCTTCTTAATTCTTTCCTCCTATTTCTTTTCCCTCTCAACCTAAGCTGGAAACTATATTTTTAAGCTAAAAGAGCCCACAGACTAAATATGTTAACATCCAATATTTAAGTCTGTTGTGTTAAATTTAAGTGTGCTGACGTATTTGAATTGAAAGAAAGTGAAATCATGTCAATCAAGTGTAATGGTGTTAATTTAGTTGATTTATTTTAAATAAATGATAGTGTCTCTTTGACATATCAAACTAAGTTAACGTCTTTGTCACTTAATGGCTCTGTTTATTTATCCATCATAAAGATCACAGAAATATTGAATAAACTGAAAAAGAAGAGAATCCGTGAATTTACTATTCAATCTGAATAAGTAAATTAATTAAGGTAAAAAGGAGGTCAGTATTAAACTGACCCCCCCTTTAACCCCTTTACATCTGGTGGCCTCGTATCGGCTTCTAAAAGTTTATTGATAAATCTGTGGTCTCAGTCATGAACTGTAACGTCATGTTTGCATAAAAGGATCCAAGTTTTAAACTCTGAGGATAATGATTTTGGCTGGAAGTGTTCAAAGCAGGCAGATTCTGCATGTTTTTATCATTTGAAGCTGTGAGATTATTATTGTTTCAACTCTGTTAGACGCTGTTGGAAGCATTCAGGTGAAGTTTTGTCAGCCGTAGTCTGTGGAGGTTCTGGTTCGGTCCAGTTCACGCGGACTCCTGTACAAAGCTTTGTTTGACCGCCGAGTCAGAAGCCTGAAAGCTAATTTAACATCTACAAGATTGCTGTTGTGGTATTTTACATTTTAAAGAAGGTCGAAGCAGCATATATGTTAGAACGTTGTCGGATAGTGGTTCTGAAACCCGAATTCTGCTCCTTTAAAGTGGACGGAACCGACCTGAACGCGCTCCGAGTGAGTCCGTGTTTGTTCAAACAGCTGCAGTGCTGTGTTACTGAGCGTAACTAAGTTTGCCTGTCTAGATGTGCGCGCCGCATGTTTCAGAATTTTGGGAAGTTAAATTGTAGCGTTTGAGTTGTTTTAAGAGTCTATAAAGTTGTGGTCTGCTGTGCAAGCTAACGTTAAGAAGACGTGTCTCATGTCCGTTTATGAGCTGTGATTGGATGATACGAGTGCTGTGTGCTGTGAATCACTCTTGTAGCGAACGCTGATTCGCTGTTGTGTGCTGTCAATCACTCTTGTGGCGAACGCTGATTCGCTGTTGTGAGCTGTCAATCACGTCGCACGCCGTTGCGACCAGCCCACTTTGTCGTCATTTCCGGCACGACATTGGTCGAAGGTAAGGATCTACATTCGCCATGTATGCTTGTAGAATGAACTACTGACGCTGTGATTGATTTGTTGACGCCACGTATGTTGTAGCGAGCTCCGCCTCGCAAGCACTGAAGCTGGTGACGCGCTACGCACGCTGCGTGGGCCCGCCCATTTTTGTCGTCACTTCCAGGTGCCGCACTTTGAGTGACAGGTCACACTCGCTGGTTCACACTCGTTCACACACGAACACACACTTAAACACTCATCTGAAGCCATCAACACTGTCTAGCAACATAAACTTGTCTCTGACAAGAAAGCGGTTCGAGCAATTATCACGTTCTTACTGAAAACTAACCCTAATAGGTTGTTTTCTTTCCATGTACTGATTTAAACTCAGTCGCTTCGTGATAACATACGCGACGCTGCCCCCTGCTGGACGTTAATAGATGAGTTTTCTCTCAACACATCATAAAGTCAGCATTTTTTATGGTGAAAATTACCAGCTTTAAAATTGTTCTGTACACAAACAAAAACTCCTGTTTATTTTAAATAAAGAATTTTTGAAAACAGAGGTACAGACGAACAATTGATGCTCATTTTAAATACTGAAGAGATTTAAAATAACACTCAAAAAAGCATCTTTTATTTGATTTTCAGATTAAATAAAAAAGAAAAGTTGATGGAGAGCAGAGCATTTCCACATTCAAAATTTTAAACAGCATTGGCATACACTGTACACTTTTGGTTAAAAATAGCATTTTTAACGTTTTTCTGTGTACGTTTACAACAGTGAGGTTAATTTGATAACGAATTTCTTTTTCGAATAACACCTGCATGTACCAGCTTGTTGATTTTTACAGACTCAAAACAAATATGGATAAACAATCAGATGAAGTTGTTCCATCCTCATCCTTGGAGGATGCTGATGGTGAGCAAACTCCAGCGCCGGTTGAGGAGAAAATCCCAGCGCAGGAGGATTCAGAGTCTGAGTCAGAGGACACAGATTGTGTTGATAATGCCTTAAAACTGCTAATGAAAACACTCGTGAAGTATGGTGAGGAGGTAGCAGCAATGGACACCCCGACTCTGGACACAGAGTTAGAAAGTCTAGCAACAGGCATAATCAAAAAAGGTGGAAAAAAGCTCAGCGCCGACCGTACTGTCAAATTGGCCTTTCTGTTGAAGACCAGACTGGACCATGAACTGTATAAGAGTGGGGACCTTGAGGATGAACTGGCTGATGAAAAAAATAAACTGGCTGATGAGAAAACTAAACACGAAGGTACCACTTCAGAGTTTGTGTCATACAAGAAAACGACAAATACAGAGATTGAACGTTTAAACAATGAAATACTGTTGCAAACACATTCATATGAAGAAAACATTCGGTCCAGAGGACAAAAATATGACGATTCTATCAGAGAGAATGAAATATTACAGCAACAGGTACAATCGATGTCTAAAGATCTACAAGAGAACAAGGAAAAAAGAGAAGAAGCCCACACCCGGTGCACAATGTTGAAAATAGAGTATGATAAATTAAAAGAACAACTAAAAGAGAGCACTCAATTCGAGGAAAATAGAAAACTCAGTGAACAGTGCACAGCGCTACAAACTGCAGTTGATTGTTTACGCAGAGAATTGACTGAAAGTAAGGTGGAACTGACCTTAACTAAAGAAAACCTCTTTAAAGAAAGGGAGAGGTGGGTGGATGTTGTGGCAAAGCATTCTCAAGGCATCACACCACCACCCCCACCACCTCCACGCGGTGATGCAGAACAGCTCACCGTACCTGTTAAGACCCGCCAGTCGGAGCAGGGACTTGCGTCCTCAACATCAACACCTGCACATGGATCACAGGTAAATGGGAATAGCAATGATGCTAAACTTTCTATTCCAATACCTGAACTCCAGAAGCTTTCTAGATACATTCAACGCTTTGAGCCAGGGCCGTTGGGTTCAATCTATACAAAGAACTACCTAGACTCTCTTGATTTCCAGCTGGGTAATTTTCCAAATGCTACTGCTGAGGATAAAATTGCGCTGATCAGGCTCACCGCAGACTGGCCTGTATATAACTTCATTGTTCGCCAACCGGACGCCATAAAAACAGATTACAAACTGTTGCGTGATACTCTTATACGAGAGTTCACTCCAAACATGGGGCCTGGTGGCTACCCTGATGCCGAGAAGGTCGTGCAAGGTAAGAAGGAGCATCCACAGGCATATTACCAGAGAATGTTCCAGGCTTTCTTTGGTAATCGCAATGAACCGGGCATGGAGGACGACGTAGGTTTTAAATACCTTTTCGGTAAAAACCTCCACCCTGATATAAAAGAGTCAGTTCAAGTGATGGCTAATTTCAGAGACAAGACCATCAAGGAAATGAAACAATGCGCCGTAAATGTTTTCGAGGCCCGCATGGAATGCAGAACACCCGTAGAGGTGTTCACGAGTGCGAGAGCCGACTCCCAATCGCTGGAACTGGAAGGGACGCGAGCACCAGCTCCCTATCCACCGACAGGCGAAAAGAAACAGACCTTTCACCCTGACAAACCACAAAGTGGGGGTGTCCGCTTGAGAAAAAACCCAAGGTGGCTCAAGCAAAACACGGAGGGTGAACAAAAGGATCAAAAGGGGGGTGCGCGTCCAACGAGTAAAGATTATGGGTACAAGGGTAACCCATATAACCAAGGGTGGTCCCAGCAGGAACCCCCGAACCAAGGGTGGTCCCAGAGGGGACACCCGAAGCCAGTCTGGGCCCGGAAGGGGCCCCCACGCCGTGGACCTGCTCCCCCTACCCCTCAAACTGAACAGTCCGAGACAGACAAAAAATCGCAGAAGTCCCGGAGGAAAGGCCGTAGCCCTCTGTCCCCAGAAGTCAAGGAGGAAATACGTCAGATGTTCGACACGTGGGAAAATACTAAAAATGAGAACAAACCCGGTGTGATGTGTAGCACTATCATTGATAGTAACTCTGAACATTCTAACAACAACAATGCCACAGTTGCTGGCAGTCACCAAGACATTGGTGGCCAGGATGCTGACAATCAGGGTAATGACAGTCGAATCGTTGACAGTCCAGAATGTGACAGTCAACAGAACGTTGACTGTAACCATGACTTCATTGTTACGGAGCCTGAGCACCCCTCGTCAGAAAAAGGGGGGGAAAGCTCACTCACCGTTGAAAGTGGCTCGCCACGAACTGAACAGTCAGACCCATGTGTGTCTGCACTAACAGTACTGATAAATGAAGGTCACACAGTCAGGGGTAGGCGTGATAAACGTCGGAGACAACCTGGTGAGTTCCTGTGTGACATTATCAGAAAGGGGCCCGCTAAGAAGGCTTACCTGTCCATCACGTTGGAAGGGATCCTCAGAAAAGAGGCCCTCTTGGATGGTGGGGCAGACATATCCGTTATGTCACCCACACTGTTAGAAGAGCTGCGGCTGGCCGCTAGCGGTGTTGACAGGGAAATACCCCTCAGAGAATGTGCTATAGTTTTGCAGGGTCTCTCGGAGACGAGTACAACCCTAACAGCTATAGCAATGGTTCACATGCAGATTGGTGAGACGACACTATACCACCCGGTATACGTGTCCACCGTTGACTCATGCCCATTTTTGGTTGGCCAAGACTTTATAAACCGCTTCGACGCGGTTATAGATTATGGCGATCAGACAATGTGGACCAGAGTGAGTCAACCACTGCCGATCGATATGCCTACACAGAGTAACACTGACCGTCTAACGGCAGGTACCGCGGAAGGCAAAAGGGAATGCTCAGACGAGAGCACAATCCCTGTGGGTGAACCTCCAACTACAGGTGAGGCAGTAGAGGTCCAACAAGAGAGCCCCCTCTGCGAGCTGAAACAGTTGGCACTCACCGAACACTACCTACCACAGGTAGTCAAAGGTGTTGAGATTCAAGGATCCCACACCGATGATGCTGTTCTGTCCCCTTGGACGGAGAAATCAGCGATCAGCCAAGCTTTCTTTGGAACCTTGGTTAAGAAACAGTTGGGTCTCGGAATGAACAAAAAGGCTTTCCGCTTCCCGTTAGACCCCAACGATAAACAGGTAATGACTGCTAAAGGGATCATTGACCTTAAACTAATCTGGAACCAACGAGAACTGGATCACCCGTTCCTCGTGGTCCCGAACTTACCACATGCAACCTACATAGGCTCCGACATTTTGGTAAGATTAGGTGTCCGAGTGGACGTCAACAACAATGCACTGTGGTCACTAGATACAGCCACGAAGGACTCTCCTGTGTTAACCACAGAGAACCTTAAGGCTGGACAGACCATTCCAGAGGTCTGCCAGGTTGCTAACAGCCATAACACTGTGGTGCCACCTCAGGTTATGAACAAGCCGGTGATGATTCACATCATGAAAGGACAGGCTATTAGAACAAAACAGGCATGCTTTCAACCATCTCCTATGTTTTTCAACTTAGGACTGTCCATGGAGGCCACATGCCAAGTGACCCTCGACGGCAGAACCACGACTGTCGCTGTGTGTAACACGAGCACAGAAGAGGTACTGATCCCAAAGCGCTCACAGCTAGGATGGTTGATCTCTACTGATTTTCATGATTTTGAACTAAGCATTCCATTTCTGGGAGGACTCCCAGAAAACTTGATCCCAAGTCATCATTCGGGGCGAGTCTTGTTCACAAAACCAACACAGGCCATAGCTCTTTTCTCCCCCACTGAGTCCGACCGGGACATTGTCCACAGGTTCGGTTTCAACCAAGGAGAAAGTCTAGGCCCTCAAACTTACAGTGCACTACCTGTTGACAGGTTTTATGACACTGAAGGGGACTCACTGGAGCTCCCCAGAGAACAAGAACCGCTCTCATTTGCTTCACAGATAGACCAGGTGGTCGCTCAGGCCGACGCCTTGGAAACTGATGAAGACAGGGACAAACTTCGCAAAGTTCTGCTAAAATATGAAAAATCATTCTCAACTGACTCGATGGATTGTGGGTTGACCACGCTCCACACAGTGAGCATCCCAACCCCGCCTAATGCTCCCCCTGCATTTGTCAGACAGTACAAGATTCCTCTGGCAGCACATCAACCTATCAGAGAAATCATTAATGACCTGTTAGAAAAAGGTATCATCCGATACTGTAACAGCACTTACTCTGCGCCTTTATGGCCGGTGTTAAAACCAAATGGTAAGTGGAGACTCACTATAGACTACCGAAAGCTAAACAAACAAGTTCCCTTATCCAGATGGCCTATGACGCAACTCCAACAGGAACTGCCCAAGGTCACCAATGGTAAGTACTTCTCGACCCTCGACGTCGCCTCTGGTTTTTGGACCATCCCTGTGCGCGCCGAGGACCAGTACAAACTAGCTTTCACTTTTGGTGGCCGTCAATACACCTTTAACAGGTGTCCCTTTGGCTACGCTAACTCACCTGCAGAGTTCAACATCTTCTTGAACAAAGCATGTCCAGACGCCCACGAGCGTGGAACACTGATCTACGTGGACGATGTCCTTTTGAGGCAGCCAACACTGGACTCACATTTGGCTGAGATCGACCACGTTCTGAATCAGCTAACAACTGCTGGTGCTAAAATATCACTGTCGAAGTGCCAGTGGTGCAGAACCAAGGTGGACTACGTTGGCCTACTTGTAGGTCCAGACGGAGTACAACCACAGCTGACTCGCACCCAAGGCCTTGACAATCTCAAAGTCCCCACCAGTCTCAAAGAACTACAAAGTTTTCTTGGCGTGTGTAACTACTCGAACCAGTTCATAGAGAACTATGCAGACCTTGCAAAGCCACTGACTGAACTCCTAAAGAAAGACGTTCCATTCGTCTGGACTGATAAACAGCAACAGGCAATGGACGCTCTTATAAACAGGATCAAGTCAGCCCCTTGTTTAGTCTACCCAGACTATAACAAAGAGTTTTACTTGGAAGTGGGCTTCTCAGCTCATTGCATAAGTGCAGGTCTGTACCAGATACACGACAGAGACAAACGTGTAGTAGCCTACGCCAGCAAAACGATGGCAGGCCCCGAGTTGAGATTCTCAGACTGTGAGAAAGCTCTACTGACCACAGTGTGGGCAGTTAAACATTTCTCCAGCTACATTGGTGGACAGAAAATCATTGTGGAAACACAACACCAGCCAGTGACTTTTCTTAACAGTGAACGCATCAGAGATGGTGTGGTGACAAACTCACGTGTTGCAACGTGGCTCATGGCACTTCAAAGTTTTAACCTAGACATCCGTTATGGTCAGAACAAGAAGTCTCATCTGGGGACGGACTTGGCAATCTGCCAGAAGTGTACACAAGATGTACCAGCCACCCAGCCGCCGGTTGAGGTAAAAACCCCAGTAACTGAAGACCCGAATCACCACTTCTTTGATGACAATATCTGCAAAGATATGACAACATTGTACGTGGATGGATCTTCATTCCTCCGCGACAAGATCTGCAGAGCAGGTGTTGGAGGGGTCCTCCTCCAAGGCCAAGAGCAGATAACTTTCAGCTACAAATTAGGATCTCAGACTTCTCAGTATGCTGAGATTGCAGGAATCCTAATAGCTCTCCAGATTGTAGTAGAACGCTCCATCAAGACGCTAGTCATCTGCACTGACTCTAACTATGCTCGTTTGAGTTTCGCTTGTCACCTCGCTGTGTGGAAACAGAACGGTTTCCTAACAAGCGACAGAAAAGTGGTCAAACACAAAGAGCTTTTCATAGCGTGTGATCACTTGGTGACATCACATGACTTACAGATCTACTGGAAGAAGGTTCCAGGGCATTCTAGAGTCCCTGGCGATGACAAACACTACAATGACATTGCAGACTCCTTAGCCAAAGAAGGAGCCGACGAAGGTCCTCTATGGTCCTTCGACCCCTCCTGGTTAATCGAGACTCTGCCAACACAACCTTCAGTCAGAGTTATGGCAGTCACACGTGCACAGGCCGCGGACAAACCTGCTGACAACGCAGTCTCCGTACGACCCGCACTGACTGACCCTGACATCATCCAACTTCAGAAGTCGGATCCTGCTATCAACTCCATGATACTGTATCTGACTGATCCGGACAAGAACACTCCGTCTAAAGACGAACTGGATTCCGATCCAGACCTTAAAGTCCTTTATCAGCTGCGCAAACAGCTTAAACTACTCAAGGGCATCCTGACTTTCGCTCATGGACCAACGTCCTCACCTGTGTTCGTGGTTCCCCATGACCAAAGGGGGGTGATGTTAGTTCATGCCCATGATCTCCCGTCCGCAGGACACAAAGGAGATAAAGCCACGCTGACGGCATTAAAACAAATTGCCTATTGGCCTGGAATGAAAAAGGATGTCAAGGACTACATTGAAGGGTGCGTGGTCTGTGGCCAGTTTCAGCCAACCAGACCACTTCACAGAGCACCACTGCAAAGCAGAGGCATTGCATTCCCATGGTCTGACCTCCAGATCGACTGGGTTGGACCACTCACTAAGAGCTCTAGAGGAAATAAATATTTTCTCACGGTAACCTGTGCATTCACCAAATGGGTAGAATGCCTACCAGCTCCTAACGACACAGCACAAACTACTGCTATGTTGTTAATGAATCATATATTCTCAAGGTTTGGACTTCCCCTTAGGGTGAACTCAGACCAAGGTACACACTTCACAGGTGAAGTGATGAAAGAACTGTGGAAGACGCTAGGCGTCAAGGCCAACTTTCATGTCGGCTACCACCCACAGGCTTCAGGCCAAGTCGAGAGAGCAAACAGAACTGTGGTGAGTATTTTGAAGAAATACGTGGCCGCAAATCACAAGGACTGGGATGTGAAACTCCCTCTGGTCCTCATGGCCATAAGAGCCACTCCACACACATCAACTGGCATCTCTCCCTTCGAGATGATGACCGGTCGACAAATGACTCTCCCTCTACACCTGTTGTACCAACCAGGCGACGCCGTCATGGCGACAGCCTACACTACACAACAATACATGAAAGATTTGAATGTACACCTCAGAAACACTTTTGCTTTCGCCCAGAAAAACCTGGAAAGGTCCGCTGAAGGACGCAAGGCGTACTATGACCAGAAGGCCTCTCACAATGAACTCCAAGTGGGAGACAGAGTCTGGTACTATA
>JBBPBX010021644.1:19926-36488 GCA_038048925.1 Garcialebias charrua | reverse complement strand
TATATATGAAATTTCCTCATATGCATTATTTCCTGTTCATAGATCTGACATTTTAATACATGTAACACTTTTTTTCTTCATTCATTCAAGGTTAGTCTCATTGAGCCACGAGGACTCATTTACAAGAGAGTCCTGTTTTAAACAAAGAACACAGATGAGGTACAGACAAAAAAGACAGCCCTTCAAAAAAAAAAACGAAATAGTAAGTTAAACTAAAGTGGAACACAAAAAGTCAAATCACATATTTTTTTAATTTATCTCATAATCTTCCTCTTAATCAAACAAAGTTAGGTCAGGACCTCTGGAAAAATTATCATTTGTTGAAACGTTTAATCTTTTATCCAAAAGACTCTTCAGTCACAGAAACAGCACCTTCTCATAGTGGATCACATTTTGTTGGTGACAGACAAAACTAGTTGTTCATATGCAAAATGAGGATCTTCAGCCAAAAAATTGATCTTTAGGGCCCTGATGGATTCTTGCTATCCACAGAGGACTGAGTGATACTTGCAATAACTGCACTATGTGATCACATTAACTATGTGGATAAATACATAAAGTTCACACAAGAAGATGTAAAATATGGCAGGTTGGCTTTCTTGGACTGTGAGGTCTCAGTCTCTGACAAAGGACATTTGCAAACTGAACTGCAAACCCACCCAGTGGCACCTTTCCCAAGAGCCTGTAACTCAAATCTTCTGTCAGCAGGCACTGGGCAACCAAGATCCTACAGACGACACAAACCCAGCTGCTGAATGAACGGGTGAGAAAGTTCAGTTATACCATTGAAGCTTTAGAGGCCAAAGAAGAGCACATCTGACAGAACAGCACGCCTAGATCAGACCACATTTCAGCAGGTGATGGATTTCTCAGAAAAGGCACGTTACCACAGCATGTAAAGTCCAAGAGCTGACAAATAAAAGAAGTTTAATTCAGTAGTAACTTGTCAAGCCCATCCCAGTCCCAATAACAACACTCAATGGAAGACAACACACCAGTAGACAGTCACACGCCAGGGAGACAGAAAAGCCACCTCACCCACCTGGAGACTCTGAGTTTGAAAAATAACAATTTAGGAACAAAGTTTGAGCCTGCCTCAGCAATGCCAAACCACCACCTTCCACCATCAGCAGAGGAGAGGGACACACTCACCACTCCCAGCAAGGATGAGAACATCATCATCCTCCCAGCAGATGAAGAAAGGTGCACAGTGATTTTGAACCAGAAATACTGTAATGAGAAAGTTATTCTGAAAAGAGATCCAGAAAGTGGTTACCAAAAGTTGATGAGTGCCTGAAAAAAAATCACATTATGATGCTGTGTTCATCTGTGCTCATCTGCTCACACAGACTCGGTCGTGCTGCTGTTCAGTGTATTGTTTTTGTGTATTTTTATTAACGTTTTTCTTAGTGCATACCTTTGATCTTATCACTGTTTTTCTTTTACATTTTATTACTTTTGTTTGTATGAAGTGAAAGTTTGGTTGTGGTGTTCCTTGGTCTTTAAAATTGTTTTTTTAAAAGACAAGCCATGTGCTGACAACTCAGTCTATTCACAATGCTACCATCTAGTGGCAATTTGCACAACTGCATTACCTTTCAGTGTGCGTGTATCTGTTTATTGTGATTGTAAGGCCTGCATTACTCTAAATTGTTTAAAGCTTGATTATTATATTTATTTAAATTATTATTATTTTTCCTTAAATTTCTCCACAGGGGAATCTAGCCAGTACTCTGGGTCAACACAAAGGTCCTATTTTTGCCCTAAAATGGAATAAAAAAGGCAATTTTATCTTGAGTGCAGGAGTAGACAAGGTAAAGGCAGCTCTTTTACTTCAGACACATCATATTTACAAATCACATTCCCTCCTTGATCAGTAATTAAAATGTTCCTTTGTGTTTGCGTTCGTACAGACAACAATCCTATGGGACGCTCATACAGGAGAAGCCAAACAACAGTTCCCCTTCCATTCAGGTACAGTACCATCTCTGCCTGCAGTGTCCAGTATTTGGAGATCTCTGATGTCCCTCTGATGATCTCCCACAGCTCCAGCACTGGACGTGTACTGGCAGAGCAACAACACATTTGCTTCCTGTAGTACAGACATGTGTATTCATGTCTGTAAGTTGGGACAGGACAGGCCCATTAAAACATTCCAGGGACACACAGTAAGTGATGAAAATGACACTTTGATGACAGCTTTTGAAGCAATAATCATTACTGTACCTGAACTGGAGATCTGGGCAGAATCAGCCCTGAAGCTGTCTGGAAGGTGTCCACATGTCTGTCTCTGTCTGCAGAATGAAGTCAATGCAGTCAAGTGGGAACCTATTAGCTTCCTGCTCAGATGACATGACTTTAAAGGTGAGCCCTGACGTCGTCTTGGGTCGTGATGTGTGTCTTTGTTATAAAAAAGTTAACCGCGTATAAATTAGATTAGTGTAGCAAAGTCTCAAGTCCGACTTCCAAGGAGTCTGACAGTTCTTTTCAGTCATTTAGAGTAATGGCTTTCCAGGCTTTTGTCTCAAAGGTTTTTGTTGTATAATAAGCAAATTTTCATCCAGTTTCAGTCCACTTTACTGTTTTCTTTGTGTCTAAGTCACTTAAAGTGTTTTTTATAGTCATTTATGTAGTTAAGTTCTGTCCTGGAGCAGGAACACTGCATCCCTGGCCAAGAAGGCTCACCAGCGTCTCTACTCTCTCCGCAAGCTGAAAAGAGCTGGAGCTTCAACCCCCATCCTGTGCACCTTCTACAGGGGTGCCATAGAAAGTGTCCTGACCAGCTGCATCACTGTGTGGTTTGGTGCATGTACTGCATCCTGCCGCAAGAGCCTCCAGCGCATCGTGAGAGCAGCTGAGAAGATTGTTGGCACCTCCTTCCCCTCACTACAGGACTTTACACAGCAACCGCCTCACTGGAAAAGCCCTCTGCATGGCAGGTGATCCCACACAACCACTACACAGCTGCTTCAGCCTGCTGCCATCAGAGAGGAGACTGAGGAGTCTCCAGGCTCAAACCAGCAGACTGAGTGACAGCTCTGTTCATCAGGCAGTCAGGATGCTAAACTCTCTGCCTCCCCTCCCACTTGTACTGACAACACAAAAAACTTTCACATATTACCACACAACACAAAGATTTTAACACTGGACTCTGTGTCATCAAAACGGGTTATTCACTCAACTCACGGTCATGTGCTCATTCAGTTTGCACTACTTCTCATATTTGCACTAATGTTTGTATTACATTACTGCCTATAGTCATACTACTGTTTACATTCACTGTTTACATTTATTACTACTGTTTACATTTATTACTACTGTTTACATTTATTACTACTGTTTACATATACACTACTTTTTATATCTACACTACTGCTGATATATATATTCTTTTTACTAGCCTTATTGCATATGCCACTTTACCTCTATACCAATATCAACTACCTCATACATATACTGTGTACATTAACTTCATATGCTGCTTTGTCACTCTTTTACAAATGTCAATGCCAGAACCTTCATTTTATTTTATAGATATACTTTTTACACTTTTATACTACTATGCAAAAAACTCAGGACAGTATTACACTTTTATTATTTCATTTTATGCTTATGTTTATTAAATGTTTAGTGTTTTAGTGTTGGTGTAACTTTTCATACTTTTATACTACTATGCAAAAACTACTATGCAAAAACTCAGGACAGTATTATTTATGGTTATGTTTAATAAATGTTTTAGTGTTTTTAGTGTTTTAGCGTTTAAATGGTTACTGTTGCACCGAGGGACTGAGAGAAATGCAATTTCAATCCTGTGTATGTCCTGTACATATTGCAGTTTTGACAATAAAGGTGACTTTGACTTTGACTTTGACTCAGTAGTTGGTACCTCAACAGCAGAGTGTAGAGAAAGCGACAAAAGTCTTGATCTAGTCTAGGCTAATGGTTGGACAAAACAAGCCCGTTTTAAAAATCATTTTCAGTAAAAAAACAACAACATTGTGGTGTGAAAAAGCACTACATCAGCTAATATTAAACCTCTTCAGTTTTGTACGATACTGGTTATGTAGCATCTCACCAGCGAACAGCACTCAGGCCATAGCCTTCAGAATGTTCTGGAATGATGTACAGTCCTGCTGCTTGAGTTTTGTACATGCTCAAATCATTTGTGCTACAGATTTTCTCTCTGACCTGTGTGTGAATCACATTCATAAAGAAAATCATCTCATCAAAAAAGATGTTCAATACAGAAACAACTGGACTTTATTTTAATAAATAATTTTTATTTTACAGAAGAGAGCTATAAGAATTATTACAAGAAAACATTACTGCCATCCATCAAATGTTTTGTTTTGCAAATTGAAGTTGCTGAAGTTTAATGATTTGGTTGACTATAATATTCTTTTATTATTGTACAAAGCTCAGAATTTCACATTACCCTCAAATATCCAAACGTTTTTTGTAAAAAGGACGAGTACTTACAATCTCAAGGGAACAGATATTTTTGTTATGCCACAATATAGAACTAGTTTAAAGAGTAGGTCTACTTTAGTACAGGGAATAGGACTGTGGAATGGTTTGGAAACTGATATTAAAATTGCAAAGTCAATATCTATATTTAAGAAAACGTTTAAAACAAAATTTCTGAACAAATATTCATAAATTGGTTTATATCCAAATTACTATATATGGTATTGTGTGAGAAGTCATTTGTTATCTTATTTTTATTTTTTTTGTATGTGATTGCTGTTTGAATTGATTGTTTGAATTAATTTTGTTTGAAGAAGTGGCAGATTCTTCTTCTGCCTCCTTTCATTTCATGTATTGTTTTGTTTTTTAATGTGGTTTTGTGTATAATTTTCTTGTGTTTTTTATTCATTTGAAATGAATAAATTAAAAATAAATTAAAAATAAAAATAAATAAAGTCCAGTTGTTTCTGTATTGCATGCCTTTTTTGATTTTATCATGTCCTGAATGACTGAGAATCTTCACCAGTAAAATCATCTCATGTCTGTAAATCTTATGGTTGCTTTTATGCACCAGTGATCAGTTTGATTGTTTTTTGCATCTTCAGATCTGGAGTATGAAGCAGGATTTGTGCGTGCACGACCTACAGGCGCACAGCAAAGAAATCTACACCATTAAATGGAGCCCCACTGGCCCAGGAACAAACAATCCCACTGCTAATCTCATGCTTGCGAGGTGTGTGTTTTAAATCATCAAATCTTGTAGCAGCAGTGCAGTTCTTCCACTATCCAAGAAGGCATAAGTACGCTCCAGCAAATAGCCTTAATCCAGATGTTTTTTATAGCACATGCTACCTTCAGTTCTGCTGAGGTTTTATTCCACTCAGTCATTTTATTTGTTTCAAATCTGTGTAATGTCAGGTAGGTAAGAAAAAAATCTATTCTAACTCTTTCATTTGATTTTTTTCTTCAGACTGCTTCATTTAACACCCTGCAGTCTGTGTTTCTGTACCTTTGATTGATCTGAATGACACTTTTGCAGTTCTGTGAATGCATCAACTGCACTCAGCTATTTTTACATTTGACTAAGTTCACCAATGATAGGCAGATTCAGCACTCTATTCTTCTTCTTTTTTTATTATTATAATTTTTTTAATTCTAACTGTACCGTTACTTTATTTTAATGCATTAATTTATTTTCAGATTTTCAGAGTTTTTCAGGGAACACTCCACGACATATTGCCAAATGGGCAGCACGGTGGCACAACTGGTAGAGCTGCTGCCTCTCAGCGAGAAGGTTGCCGGTTCAAATCCCGGTCCGGGGCCTTTCTGGGTGGAGTTTGCATGTTCTCCCCGTGCATGCGTGGGTTTCCTCCGGGTACTCCGGTTTCCTCCCACAGACCAAAAAACATGCTTGTTAGGCTGATTGGTGACTCTAAATTGACCCTAGGTGTGAGTGTGAGAGTGGATGGTTGTTTGGTGTGAGTGAGACAGGTCCCTCTTGTAAATGAGTCCCCGTGACTCAACGAGGCTAGCCTGTATAAATAAAGGTTGAATGAAAAAATCTTGGTTGCATGACATATCTTTGGTTTGGGAGTAGGACTGAAGTGAGGAAGATCCAAAGTTAGCTTTATAAAATATCCTTGTTGTGCTCAAAAATAAAATTAAAGGAAGTCCAAGCTGTTGGAAAAGAAAACACAAACAAAGACAATGGGAATTTTTTTTTTTCATTTATCTTTTATTTATACAGGTAGTCTCATTGAGCCACGAAAACTCATTTTCAAGAGAGTACTGTTAGGGAGCAGATGGTGGGGGTTAAGGGCCTTGCTCAGGGGCCCAGATTGGTGCGAATGAGGGTGGAGGCAGGTGTGGTTGTTTAACCTTTTCCACCCACATTTTGATGTTGTCGGTACCGGGGCTTGAACCGGCGATCTTCCGATCACAGGCCCACCTTCTCACAGATCATATCCATCCAGCCATCATTTTCTGCTTATTCTAAAGTCACGTTGTGGGGGCAGCAGCTTGAGCAAGGAGGACCATTTCAGACTGAGGACCATGGCCTCAGATTTGGAGGTGTTGATTCTCATCCCAGCTACGTCACATTCGGGTGCGAACTGCTCCAGTGAGAGCTGAAGATCACGACACGATGATACCAACAGGACCATATCATCTGTAAAGAGCAGAGATGGAATCCTGAGGCCACCGAACTGGAAACCCTCTGCACCAAAAATTTCTGTCCATAAAAGTTATTAACAGAATCGATGACAACAGGCAACCCTGGCAGAGTCCAACTCCCACCTTGAAGGAATCCGACTCTGCTGGCAATGCGAGCCAAACTCACACTGTTTGTATAGGGACCGAACATCCATTAGCAACGGGCCCCCAGTCCCATACTCACGGAGCACCCCCCACAGTGTACCCCGAGGAACACGGTCAAATGCCTTCTCCAAGTCCACAAAACACATGTAGACTGGATGGGCAAAATCCCATGACCCCTCATGGACTCTAGTGAGGGTAAAGAGCTGGTCCAGTGTTCCACGGCCAGGACGGAACCTGCATTGTTCCTCCTGAATCTGAGGTTCGACCAACGATCGGTCTCACTTCTCTAGTACCCCTGAACAGACCTTACCAGGTTTTACTAAGGAGAGTGATGCCCGTGTAATTAGAGCACACCTTTCGTTCCTCCGTTTTGAAGAGGGAAACCACTACCCCAGTCTGCCAATCCAGTGGCACTGCCCCCAATGTCCATGCAATGATGCAAAGGAGTGTCAACAACCCCACAACCTCCAGAGCCTTAATGAAATCTGGGCGAATTTCATCCATCCCTGGAGCCGTGTCACCGTAGAGCTTTTTAACTACCTCGGTGATCTCAGCCACAGTTATGGACTGACCAACCCCAAAGTTCCCCCGTCCAGGAAGTATTCCTTCCACCTCCCGACAAGATCACTCGTTTAGGTCAGCTTCACCCCACCTTCACTGAACACAGTGTTAGTAAAGTGCTGCTTTCACCTCCTCAGCCGTCTGATGGTTTGCTAAAATCTCCTTGGAGCCAACTGAGAGTTGTTATCCAAGGTCTCACCAAACTCCTCCCACATCTGAGCTTTTGCCTCAGCCACAGCCAAGGCTGCCAACCGCTTTGCCCTCCAGTACTCCTCAGCTGCCTCCGCAGTCCCACCAGACATCAAGGCCTGACTTCTTCAGCTTAACAGTTTCCCTAACCCAGGGTGTCCACCACTGAGTTTGTGGAGGGCCACCACGATAAGCCCTGACAACCTTGTGGCCACAGCTCAAGGCAGTCACCTCAACAATTGAGGCACGGAACATGGCCCACTCGGACTCAATGCCCCCTGCCTCAGCTGGGATGCAGTTGAAGCTCTCCCAGAGGTTGTGAGTTGAAGATTTTTTGACAGTTCTTCTGCCAGGCGTTCCCAGAAAACCCTCACTAAACGTTTTGGTCTACCAGGTCTGTCCGGCATCTCCCCCCGCCATTCGATCCATTTCACTATCAAGTGGTGAACAGTTGACATCTCCTCTCTTTACCCAAGTGTCCAAAACAGATGGCTTCAAATCAGATCACACGACTGCAACGTTGATCATCGATCTACGACCTAGGGCATCCTGGTGCCAAGTGCACTTATGGACACCCTCAGTGGTCGGTAGCGCTAGTCCAAAAATTAGTCCGAAATGTCTAAAGCACTTATTAAGTTATTTAGGTCAGCAATTTCAAAAGCGCTTATGTCTTAGGAAAACTAACGGAAACTAATTTTAAAGCACTAGTTCAATTCAACACTTGGTAGCCAGCAATAAGTTATGCAATATTTGCACTACACTGCCAACTAGCAGTGCACAAACTGTTATACACCTAGCAGTGCATGAACTGTTATACACCTTCATCCTACCTATAACCGCAAATCGCTGGGGATGTCATTTCCTAAAATAGACCTTTCGCTCATGGTCTAAAAATTAAAAAGTTGTTGAATGTGTTGAGGATTGCTATTTTGTGGACTTCACATCTGCCTTCAACACCATGATCCCCCAAACTCTGATAGACAAACTATCTACACTTGGACTAAGCCCCTCCATTTGTAACTGGGTACTAGACTTCTTAACAAACAGACCACAGTCCGTGAAGATCCACAACTTCTCCTCCTCCACCATAACCCTCAGCACTGGCTCTCCCCAAGGATGTGTGCTGAGCCCTCTTCTGTTCACTCTGCTCACATATGATTGTACAGCCACACATCCAGGCTGTCATATTGTTAAGTTTGCAGATGATACAGCGGTGGTGGGATGCATCACAAACAATGATGAGTCCAGCTACAGACAGGAGGTGGAACACCTGGAGAGCTGGTGCAAAGAGAATAATCTTCACATGAATGTGAAGAAGACAAAGGAGATGATTGTGGACTTCAGAAGGAACAAACACACCCATGCCCCACTGAACATAGGTGGATCTGCGGTGGAGGTGGTCTCCAGCTACAAATACTTGGGTGTACACTTGAATGATAACCTCAGCTGGAGCAACAACACCACCAGCCTGATCAAGAAAGGTCATCAGAGACTCTACTTCCTCAGACGGCTGAGACGAGCTGGTCTGAGCAGCCCAGTTCTCACCTCCTTCTACAGGTGTGCAGTGGAGAGCATCCTGTGCTCCAGCATCAACGTGTGGCATGGAGGCTGCACAGTTGCAGAGAGGAAAGCTCTACAGAGAGTGGTGAAGGCTGCACAGAAGTCTGTTGGAGTCAGTCTCCCCACCATCACAGACATTTACACCTCCAGATGCAGGAAAAGAGCCACCTGCATCATGAAAGACCTCACTCACCCAGCACACTCACTCTTTGCCCCACTCCCCTCAGGACGGAGGTTGAGGAGCATCAAATGTAGAACCACTAGACTGAGGAACAGCTTCTACCCTGAGGCTGTTAGACTCATGAATAAATAAATAATAAGAATAAACACTGCAAAATATCACATCATGCTGATGCTGATCTGTTTTCTTGTTGCTGTGTTCATCTGTGACCATCTGCTCATACAGACTCATGTTCGTGCTGCTGTTTATAATGATGTTTTTCCACTACATTAGGGCTTAGTGTATTACTAGTTGATGTTTCTCTTAGTTAATTCTAGATGTTATTACTGTTTTTCTCTTGCATTTGTTGTTGGATGTAACTGGGACCCCGTGTACATAATCTCGTTTTCATCACATGTACCACATGCGGTGCAAATGACAATAAAGACTCTCTGACTCTGACTCTGACTATTTCGGCTGCTTCTTTGTCTTTTTCTTTTGTTTATTGTAGATTTTTCATTAAAACTGCATTGATAAAGTAATTTTAAAACTGTTTACTGGAAAACTGAAGCACTGCAATGCATTATGGGCACATGACGAAAGCAAAGCATGGAGTACAGGAAACATCCATTGCCTTCCTGCTACGTAAGCAGACACAGCAGCATTGTGGGAAATGTCTGTAAAATCAGAACCATGACTGAAAGCAACAGGAAGAATGGACATATACCTTCTCTCAATGACTGCTGTTAGTTGGGAGGGGAGCTGTAGAATGGATCACGTGCATTGTGATTCGTGACAGTTAAACTTTCTATTGTTCAAGACGATGAATACTGATAGATAATTAGTTATTTGCGGTAGAATTGAAAAAGACAGAATTGAAAAAGACTTCTGGACAGAAGTCGAAACGTTTTCTGTTACAAATAAAGTCCAGTTGATCCTGTATTGAACGCCTTTTTTGATATTAGCGGTAGTGCATTTTAAATAGAAAAAGCGCAAATCCGCTTATGAATTATAGAAATTAGTAAATCCGCTAAAGCGCAAACAAATTGTTTAGGTCCGCAATTAGTGGATTTGCGCTTTAGTGGGCTGGTGCCCACCACTGGACACCCTTACGTTCGAACATGGTGTTTATGATGGACAAACTATGACAAGCACAAATGTCCAACAACAGAACACGACGGGTTCAGATTAGAGAGGACATTCCTCGCAATCACGCCCCTACAAGTCACACTGTTATTATTCACATGGGCATAGAAGGCATACAGTATATGGATTTGCTACCTTCACTGGTGTCACCACATTACACTGATATACAGGTGGTCCCCGAGTTACGACCCAGTTCCGTTCCTACGCCCGTTCGTAAGTCGAAAATCCACATAAGTCGGAAGAGACGTCCAAACGGCACCTCATACACGTACCTCATACGTCCAAATGGCACCTGATACGTACAGTACTGTATTTTTACCAAGCACTTAGCCTATCTTAACACATTACCCTACATAATTATCAAAAAACACATACATTCGGAGCCATAATGAAGGGAAAAAATAGTTAATTTCTTACTGGGAGCTGGTGAGCTCTGCAGCTTCCTGCAGCTTCACGCGGTCCATAGCATTTACAGCAACGTCTGTTAGCATGTTAGCTCGTTGCTCAGCTGTAGCCTCTCTGCCTCGTAAACCTCCGCTCCAAACAATAAGGTCTCCTGTATTTCCACGTGCGGTCCAGAGTTTTACAGTAAGGTCTGCCTGTCGAAACAATGAGGTCTCCTGCTCCTGTAAGTTTACACTGAGTGCGTCAAGCTCCCCCCTCCCTCCAGAAACTGCTGGAAACTGCGTGAATGGGCTTCAAAATAATAATAATAATAATAATAATAATAATAATACTTCATTTATAAAGCCATTTAAAACAACCACAGCTGCAACAAAGTGCTGTACTCATAATATCAAGAACATTTAAACACATAAAATAAGATTTTTCAATAAAATATAGTTTTTTAATGAGATGCGTGACGTAACCTTGAAAGTCGTAAGTCGAGGCCGTCATAAGTCGAGGACTACCTGTACTTTAAAATTAACCAGAAATGTAAAAAAATATTTATATGATATTGATCATCGATTTATATTGGATCAATATATTGATCAGTATTTATGATTGATATTGACTTATATTTATATGGTCATTTATTGAAGTGTATACATCAATTAATGACATATGTGCATCAGAAATGTGTATACTGTTAAATAGAGTTATTGGAGACAAATTGGCTTAAAAATGAATTAGTTTGTCAGAACTCAACGTTTTATAAAACTGCCAATAGCTTGTCAATAATCAGCTGACATTTAGTAGTTTAATAAAACTAAAGCTGACCCTACTTGCATTCAGGTTTCAGAATGAGCTGTGATAACTTTGTTGTGTAGAACAGTTGTTTCAATGTTTGTGCTGCTTCTGCAGCGCATCGTTTGACTCCACGGTTCGTCTTTGGGATGTGGACCGAGGCATTTGTATCCACACTCTGACCAAACACCAAGAGCCAGTGTACAGTGGGGCTTTCAGTCCTGATGGGCGCCATCTGGCCAGCGGCTCCTTTGATAAATGTGTGCACATCTGGAACACACAGGTAGTAGGAGAAACTGCTGCACATCCATGGTAAAGTTCTGAATATTCCTCACTTAATTATTGTTGTTCCTGTTTGTGCAGACGGGGGCTTTAGTTCACAGTTATAGAGGAACTGGGGGGATCTTTGAAGTGTGCTGGAACGCAGCAGGAGACAAAGTAGCTGATAGCCCCTTTCATAAGACGGCTCAATCCGGCCCTGATGCGTGTTCAGTCCTCCAACGAGCATTCAGAAAAAACACGAACGCGGATTGCCGAGTTGATTTTACTCGCCTCTGATGCGCTGCTGAGCTGCCACTAGTGGTAGTGTCAGTGGCGCATCCGAGCCGGGCAGACCCACTTGTGAATGAAACCCGCGGATCCGCGCACAGAATACAGATGACATCAGTGTGCGACCGCAGGATTAATCAACAGGCAGATTTATTACTGAGGAAATCGCTCTTTTTTTCCTCTCTCTGTCTCTGTCTGTCTCTCTCTCTCTCTCTCTCTCTCTCTGTCTGTCTCTGTCTCTCTCTCTCTCTCTCTTGCAGCTGAGACACACACACACACAGCGGAGACACACGTGTGTGCGCGCACGCGCTGGAGGGACACAGCTCCGCTGTGTGTGTGTGTGTCCGATGCGAGTGACATCCGTTGTGTTCCTCCAGCGCGCACACACAGGGGGAGGGAGGGAGACGTCAGGGAGACGTCAGGGAGTTGCACATTTATTACTGAGGAAATATTAAAAATGACACGAAAAAACTTGTAAACGTCTGACGTCTGTCCCACAATAAATACGTCGCGGTCCAGTTCAGCTCAGCTCCACGCCTCTTTTGGAGCCGGGCTGCGGCTTCATTTCTGAACACGTTCATGTGAGCGGGACCTTCCTGCATTCAACTGTGGTCTTATGAATGACCCGAGGAGGATTAAAGCCAGACTGGTCTGTGCGGGAATAGCGCGGTTTTGATTTATGAAAGGGGCTGATGTCATTATAAATCAAAGTGTTTCTGTAAGGAAAGACAGCCCACTCCTGAAGTCGTGCTCCCTGCAGTCTTGGAGCTGGAACAAATCGATATTCATGGCTAATGTAGAAGTATTTTGGTACGAGACAGCTATTACTATTTATAAAGTTGATGCTAGCAGGTTTTTGCCAGATGTTAGGGAGCTTTAGGACATCACAGTTATGTAACACTGTGTGAACCTTGGACTAACCTGAGCGCAGTGTTGAGACAGTTATCCAATGTCCATAATTACATCCATGTTTGTCTTTTAAAAATTCACATAAAGTTAGGTAAAACAGCTCATACTTTGTGAGCTCTATAAACAGAGAAATGACCTTTTTGGATGTTTAACCCAAACAGCAGTTTCTTAAGCAGATGTCCCTAGACACATTAACTCTGTTGATAACAACATCAAGTTCACCTGAGAGGATGCTAACAACAATAAGCTGCCTTTTTTGGACTGTTTGGTGCATATGGAGGGAGATGACAGTCTCAACATTGAAGTTTACAGAAAACCAACCCACACAGACCAATATCTCCTGTTCGACTCTCACCATCCACTGGAGCACAAACTTTCTGTCATCAGAACTTTACAGCATCGGGCAGAACACATCCCCACAAGGACAGAAGGGAAGGAAAAGGAACAGAAACACATCAAAAAATCTCTGCAATCATGTGGATATCCCAACTGGGCGTTTGTCAAGTCAGCAAGGAAATCTGTTAAACACAATAATGAACAGAAAAAGTCTAACAGACGGAAAAACATTGTCATTCCTTATGTTGCTGGAGTCTCAGAGAATTTCAGAAGGATTTTTAACAAACACAACATCCCAGTACACTTCAAACCCAGCCGGACTCTCAGACAGAGGCTGGTGCATCCGAAGGACAGAACCCCCACACACAAACAGAGTGGGGTGGTTTATGCAGTCCAGTGCAGCGAAGTCTGCTCAGACCGTTACATCGGAGAAACGAAACAACCTATCCACAAAAGAATGTCTCAACATAGGAGAGCAACCTCCTCTGGACAAAACTCTGCAGTTCACCTCCACCTCACGGACAAGGGACACTCCTTTGAGGACCAGAATGTTCAAATTTTGGACCGAGAACACAGATGGTTTGAGAGGGGGGTAAAGGAAGCTGTGTATGTTAAGAGAGAAAAACCTTCTCTTAACAGAGGAGGAGGTCTGAGATTTCAACTGTCTAAGACCTATAACTCAGTTTTGGATTTGATTCCGAAACGTTTTACACCGGATGGGAGCAGGGATGCCTTGTCTGTAAATTAGACTAACAAAGTTCTCTGAGTAGCCTCTGTTGTTGTTTGGGAGGTGTTGTTTGTCAATTTACATACAGTTTTGTGTCTTCTAACAGAGACCTCAAGGGAACCTCCTACTGTTAGGTGTGATCTTTCAATTTACATGTATGTGTTACAAACCCCCTTTGTTAAGCTGGGATGTGTCGTTTTGTCAATTTAAATAGAATGGGCATGTTAGTTAATTTGTGGTGTTATTTCAGTTTCCAATTTCATATGTTGGTGCGTGACTTGTAAGCCTGTATAAAACTTCTCGTTCTCACAGCTTCCATTCAGAATTGAAAAAGACTTCTGGACAGAAGTCGAAACGTTTTCTGCAACAAATAAAGTCCAGTTGATCCTGTATTGAACGCCTTTTTTGATTTCATCATGTCCTGGACGACTGAGAATCTTCACCAGCATGTCCCTATGAGATATTTTTATAAGAGAAATTGTTGATTTATAAGTGTTTTCTATGACTTGGCCAGCGTGATTATTGAGTCAGAGAGTGCAAACTTCCTCCACAGAGAAATAACATTTGTTTTCATGCAGATAAAACACAAACCAATGCGACTGAGACCCTGGACGGCAT
The DNA here is from genome assembly GCA_038048925.1 of Garcialebias charrua. Taxonomy (NCBI): domain Eukaryota; kingdom Metazoa; phylum Chordata; class Actinopteri; order Cyprinodontiformes; family Rivulidae; genus Garcialebias; species Garcialebias charrua. The sequence goes on along the minus strand of JBBPBX010021644.1, from coordinate 21,762 downwards.
CACATGAAAAGATTTACGTTTTCTCTCCGCACTGTTAGCATTTTGGGGAATTAAAACATGGTTACGTGGAGCTGCGTCTTCAGTGACTTTTCAACACACATCTTCTACTCTTTTAGAGTTAAAGCCCATGTTTTTGTAGCTGGTTTTTAGGACTGAAAACAAACTGGCAAGTGAAGAAAGTTCATTCTCAATAGTCAAAACTGGCAAGTGGTCGTTTCTATGATCTGTTTGGATTTTGTTTCCACATGCAGATTGTGAAGGTTGAGCTGTCATTCTGAAGGCACTTTTCTGGGGACGAATCTCCACAAAGTTCTGTTTTAAGTAAAAACTGTTTGCAGATGTAATTCTTTTTGTCTTCAATAAGAGGCAGAGAAGCAACTTCTTCAGAACCACACCCTAACACTTTATTTGAACATGACTGTAATTTGTCAGCGGAGGAAAGAAAATGAAAAACTTTTTCTTTCTTAAATGCTTTTATTTTTATGCTTTTCACTAAGGTTGGGAGTCCTGCAGATGTTTTGCAGTAGGAGCTGCTCTGAAGGCAGATCTAATTCTACTTGTTGCAGGAGGAAACTTAAACACGTGTTTAAATTAGCACTCTAAAAACTACACTTGCAAACCTCCTAGGTTCTGTTGAGTCTAAGACCCTATCCACATGGGAAGCTTTTTGTTGTTGTTGTGAATACTAAACATTTTTATGTTTCAGCCTTTCGTCCACACAGAAACTGTGTTGTAGGAGCCTCTAAACATCATTTTTCTGACTATGGGTCACAGAGTGAGGAGGTCTAGAAAGACTACTCTTGCATTTTCGTCTGGACAGCCAAAACACAATTTTTTGAAAACTGATGACATAGACACACCTCTTACCTAACCTTTGACCCCAAACACAGCTTGTGATAGCTGATGAAACTATAGTGTTGTTTGAAATTGAGTAGAGCAAAACTCCCTTATTACTATGTTTAAAAAAATCACTTTAGTGATCTGTGAAAATTACAAAAACAAAAACCACATCTCGTTTGTTTAAATAATGTGGAAAACAGAAATACATCACAAAGACTGATGTGTGCATAAACAAGCTTGATTTGATTTGAACATAGTGAGGAAATCTCTTCCCTCCAGGCATCCCACGTTGGAGACTGGGCCTGAAAAGCGTCCGTTATGTCCACATTTTTGAACCAGCATAACTCCCAGTCTACACTGTGTTGGATTTTTCAGATTTTCTTGGATGTTACAACTAATGTAGGCTTTCTGAGCACGCTCCACGCCTTGTTTCCTGTTTCTGGCATAGTTTTGGGTCATCTGTTTCTGTGTGGATGAAAACATTGGTAAAAATGTTGCCGTGTTTATGAGGATAATTTTAGAAAATATTGGGCCTCATGCACAAACCGTTCGTACGCACAGATTTGTACTTATACTGTTCGTACGAGTGATTTGGGATCATTTGTGGCATCCAACAATGTTTTCGTATCCTAGGATTTTTTTCAGATACGAACAAAATTTACGTGTGGTCCAGACCTGTCGTATATTTTAGGAGCGTCAGTCTGCTGTCATCCAGACGGCCTTTTCTCCACTAATAACTTTATATTTCGTTATTTAGAAAATATTTTGAGTTTAAAAACAATTAAATGCAACCACACATATTGGTTTAATTAAAGCGGCTTCAACACCCCCCCCCCACGTCCACCACCTTGCGCCACCCGCGCGTGGCCCCCCGCGCCACTCATGTCGACCACCGTGTGACACGCAACGCGCCCCCCGTGCCACTCATTTCGACCACCGTGTGCCACGCAACGCGCCCCCCGCGCCACTCATGTCGACCACCGTGTGCCACGCAAC
>JBBPBX010021643.1:25168-42180 GCA_038048925.1 Garcialebias charrua | reverse complement strand
CTTTACATTTCAATTTTTAAAGCTGTGAAGTGGTTTGTTTTTTATATTGTTCCACTATAGACATTGTTTGTTAACTGAATTTTAATGCTATATAAAAAGACTGAAGTTATCAGGATTTTGTCTTGTGACTTTGTGAACACATTACAGTGTAGTCTGGGTTATCTTTAGGAAGTAAATTTTAGCTAATTTTAGCTAGTATTCAACAAGGAATTGCTAAGCAAACTTACAAGTGTAACCTTACATTTAAAATGACATGGTATTAGTTTTAGAAATTCTAAAAAGTGAAATGTGGACTACAACTAGTGCAATGGCAGTATACAAAATAGTATACTTTAAGTATACTTCAACAAACTAGAGTATGACCTAGAAGTATATAACTAGTGCAATGGCAGTATACAAAATAGTATACTTTAAGTATACTTCAACAAACTAGAGTATGACCTAGAAGTATATAACTAGTGCAATGGCAGTATACAAAATAGTATACTTTAAGTATACTTCAACAAACTAGAGTATGACCTAGAAGTATATAACTAGTGCAATGGCAGTATACAAAGTAGTATACTTTAAGTATACTTCAACAAACTAGATTATGACCTACAAGTATATAACTAGTGCAATGGCAGTATACAAAATAGTATACTTTAAGTATACTTCAACAAACTGGATTATGACCTAGAAGTATATAACTAGTGCAATGGCAGTATACAAAATAGTATACTTTAAGTATACTTCAACAAACTAGATTATGACCTACAAGTATATAACTAGTGCAACGGCAGTATACAAAATAGTATACTTTAAGTATACTTCAACAAACTTGATTATGACCTACAAGTATATAACTAGTGCAACGGCAGTATATAAAAAGTATACTTGTTGTACACTTAAAGTATACTTAAGAAAACCGAATTATAAACTAGAAGTATATAAGGAAGTATACTCAAAGTATACTTTTTATAAACTAAAAGTGTCCCAAATCAGTCCGAAGAGGTATTAAAAAAGTATACTTGTAGTATACTACAAGTACATAGTGTGGAGTATACTTGATATACTTATACTTATACTCAAGTATACTTAAAAAAGTGAACTTTAAGTATACTTCTTTTTGCTAAGGGCTGAAAGGCGCTTTTAAATAAAATGATTATTATTATAATTATTATTATAATTATTATTACCTCGGAGTTAAACATGTAAACATTCTTAGCGACTCAACTTTTCGTCTCCCTTTTGCTCGTGTTTTATGCCACATTTAGCTCCTGCTAGTCTCATCTTTGCTGCGTCATACTGTGGTCATCTTTGGAAGTAAAACAAAACGTTCATTTATGAGTACAGGTAGTCCCCGACTTACGAGCACATCGACATACGAGGTTCCGGACTTACGAGCTCACTAACGAACAGTAAAGTTGTACAGAACATACAGAAAATACAGCACTGGTACGTGTTTTTAGATGAAAGTGTGTTAGCTAACCGTTTGTAAACAAGTTTCTGAGCATGTTTATGAACTAGTATGTACGTTGGTGTTGAAAATCGAGTGTTCGTAGTAGCGCTAGCATAAATTTTCCGACTTACGAATGAAAATCTGGACTTACGAGCAACACGTGTTTCGTGTTCCGACATACGAATTTTCGTCTTACGAGATAGTCGTAGTAACGGAACTCGCTCATAAGTCGGGGACCACCTGTATCTGTTAAATTCAGACCTTCTTTCATGATAATAATAATAATAATAATAATGAATTCAATTTATAATGCACTTTTCATTAATAAAAATCTCAAAGTGCTATGATGTTTGACGTGTCATCAGAGCTCGTCTCTATAAGCTCCGTATCAGAAAAGCAGTTTACAACAATCATAAAGTGAGTAAAATAAGTCAAAGGACAGGGAGAATTATAACATAACCTGTTATTTCTCATGTCTACAGGAACTACTTTATTGTGGTGTCAGGTAGAAGTGCTGCAGGGCTCTTGGTTTTTCTCCCTTCATGTTTCCATGTAACACTGACGCAACTTCCCTGTGCGTTTGTCTATGTCAGCCATCATGAGTCAACTCTCTTTAGAAGGGAAGAAAAGTCCCTTTTTGGTCGCCACGACTTAAAACATACAGTTCAAGTTCGAATGCTCCAAAGACGGAGAACAATACATTTTGTTTATTAAAGATGCGACAAATGAGGACAACATGCTTTACGGTGCAGGGGACACTGCTGTCCAGACACGATGGTGCAAATGAATAGTGTTGAAACGTTAAAGTCGCACTCGTTGAGCAGTGGCAGGTGGAGGGGGCCAGAAGTTTCTGACTGAGCTACAGTTCAGATGATAGAAGGAAGTGCTGGCAGGCTGAAAATAGTCTGAGCTGAGCTACATCTGACAGAAACTGACCGAGCGCTCAGCCGTGCAACAAACACGATCATTCTGAGGAGACACCAGGAGTATTTAATCTATTTAACCTCAAGTGTTGATGGGAAACATCTGACTTTTAGTTCTGCGATGGTTGTAACTTGTAACCAAAGCAGACTTTACAACTTTGAATAAAATAGCTTACAATCATACAACATGTCTGTTTCTATTAGTTTAAAACAAAAATTTTGGCAGTTATTATCTTTAAATGGAAACTGTGTCAGAATAAAAATCATTTTCATGACATACAATTATGTTTTTAACTCCTTTTTCTACGTTTTTTAATTCATTTCAGATTAAAAAACACAAGAAAACTATTTACTAAACCACATTAAAAACATAACAATAAATGAAATGAAAGGAAGCAGAAGAAGAAAAAATCTTGTTAAATCTGCCCCTTCTTTAAACAAAATTAATTCAAACAATCAATTCAAACAACATATATAACAACATCAACTACTACCTCATACATATACTGTGTACATTAACTCATACGCTGCTTTGCCACTTTGCAAATGTCAATGCTAGAAACCTTTAGTTTATTTTAGTTATACTTTTTATACTCTTTTTTTATACTAGTATGCAAAAACTCAGGACAGTATTATGTTCATTAAATGTTTAATGTTTTAGTTTTAGTTTTAGAGTTGGTGTAAATTTTCATACTCTTATACCACTATGCAAAAACTCAGGACAGTGTTAGTTTTACTATTTTATGCTTATGTCTATTATTATATGTTTCAGTGTTTCAATGTTTAGATGTTTACTGTTGCACCGAGGGACTGAGAGAAACGCAATTTCGGTCCTGTGTATGTCCTGTACAGTACATATTGCAGATCTGACAATAAAGTTGACTTTGACTTTGATATAGAAAAATATAACATAATAAATAACTCCTCACACTATACCATATACTGTATATAGTAGGGGTGCAGGAAAAAAATCGATTTTTTAAAGAATCTAGATTTTTAGTCCTGGCGATTCAGAATAGATTCTAAAAGCCCCAAAATCGATTATTTTATTTTTTTACATTAAAACTCAAAAGATAAAGAAAATAAAACCATATCTCATAGTACTGTATATGAAAGAATACATAAAATGAAAGGTGGCAGAAAGAAGAAGAAATCTTTTTTTATCTGCCCCTTTTTTCAAAAACAAAACAAGTTCAAACAATCAATTCAAATCATCTTCTATAAGTAACAGAGCAAAAAGCTAACCTAATACTGGTTATTTAAGTTACAGAATTTAATGCATTGCTGTATTATTTGTTCCTATTTTTGGTATAAATATCAAACGATGCCAAAAATTTGATACGATAAGGAACCTAAAATTATTGTTTTAAATAAATGTTCCATTTGTTTACATTGTTGTTTATTCTTTTCAGCTTGTCAGTTACAAAACTGAAACTAAATTTATGACCATTTTAATAGAAAAATTGTTTCTGAATCAAAAATTGTGTCTGAATCGAAAAATTGATTTTGAATCGAATCGTGACACCAAAAATCGGAATCGAATCGATTCTCCAGACACGGAGAGATTCGCACCCCTAATATATAGTCATTTGGATATAAACCAATTTATGAATATTTATTCAGAAATTTAGTTTTAATCATTTTCTTAAACATAGACATTAACTTTGCAATTTAAGAAATGTAATGTTTTTACTACTTTATCATTTTTCATATGAGCTAACTCGTCTGGGTTTGAAATATCTGGAGGGTTTAGAGGCAAATGTTTTGTTTTAGTCCTGACAAATTATAAAAAATAAAAAAAGTTACTATACACTGCTGTAAATTATAAAGAGATACTTTTTAGTTTTTCTGCTTATCCTTAATTTTTTTTTTTTTTCTTTCGGCTTTTTTTCCCTGCGTTAGGGGTCGCCACAGCGAACTAGTCGCACGAAGATTTGGCAGTTGTTTTTTTACGCCGGATGCCCTTCCTGACACAACCACAGACCACCGAGCAACCACAGCCCTCTGTGTGGAGCAGAGAGCTGATATTTAGGGTTCCCGGGGGAGCAGATGGTTTTGGGTTAAGGGCCTTGCTCAAGGGCCCAGAGTGGGGCAGATGAGGGTGGATACAAGTGTGACCGCTTCACTTATCCCACCCACTTCTTTGATGTTGGTACCTGGGCTTGAACCGGCGACCTTCCGATCACAAGCTCACCTTCTTAACCTCTGCGCCACCACTCCCATTCTGCTTATCCTTAATGACGATTTAAAAAAAAGGAAGGACCTGTGAGTGAAAGTGTGAACGGGAAATTCTGCTCTGTTATGTGGGTTCTTTAATTTTGACATAATTGAAGGTAAAACACGTTTCACAAAGACATTGTTTCTTGAATCACTCAGAACACAAGAAACTAAATCTTCCTTTTTTTTAAAGAGTGTGTCTTTTTGTGCAGGCCATCGGACCCAGAAGTATCGTCTAAAGTTAGTTAAAGTCAGTTTCAGAAGTTACAGCCATTGTGTCCATGAGTTCTATGATAAACAACTAAATTTTGTTTCATTTCCAAGTTGTGCTTTCTCCCAGCAGGAGTGCCACCAAAGGGGTGCCAGGGGGGCAATAGCCCTCAATATAAATCTGCTGCCTCTACTGGTCAGATAATCTTACATGACAATTGGTTAGCAAAATATATCATGATTTTGAGGATGGATATTAATGAAGGGCAGCGCGATGGTGCAACTTGTAGAGCTGCTGCCTCTCAGCAAGAAGGTCGCTGGTTCAAATCCCAGTCTAGGGGCCATTCTGAGTGGAGTCTGCATGTTCTCTCCGTGCAAGCATGGGTTTTCTCCGGGTACTTCCTCCCACAGACCAAAAATATAAATGTTAGACTGGTTGGTAACTGAATTGTCCCTAGGTGTGAGTGACTCTATGTGATGGACATGAGTCTTGTCCATGGATGGATGGATGGAGTTTAATGACATTTTCAGAAAATAATCATTGGATGTACGTCTACAGCTGATTACAGTAACTTGATAAGTCAACCACATTTAAGCTGGCTGCCACATTTATTCAACATTGGCAAACACAAAAATGGTAATGACTCAGTAAAGTTTAAAGACATATTGAGTCAGATTTAGGTGTGGTATCTGCTGAGAGTCATCCTCAGCACGTACTTTGAGTGCTGACAGATTGTGCACTTTTCTGTGAAACTTTGACATAGAAGGGGTTGATGTACATTTTTAATTCAATTACCCAAGGGGAAATTTCATTTCAGTACATCCTGCCAAGACAACATACAACAACATACAACATACAGTACATACATTCCGTTCAAGGAATGCTAGTTTCAATTGTAAATTTAATTTAAAGCTGAACTATGTAACTTTGTAATGTAGTCTGTAACTTTTCTAACAATATATTTTTAACATATTTCTTCACTCTGTCACTATCTACTGACAAACTGATGTTAGACAAAGTAATCTCTGAAAAAAACTATAGTCCCCTTGCTTCTCTATCAGCATTTATAAAAACACTAAAAACACAGAGTGACCCGGACAATGACCAGCCAATAAAAACAGAGTTGTTTGTCACGCCCCAACCCACGCCCCCGCCTGTCCCAGCCTCAGCGCCGCGGCTCGTTCTCATTCAAAGGATTGCAAAGCGATGCAGGACTGTTTTGTATGTGACACAAATGTATTAAATATCCCTTCTTCATCCCAGAGCTGGACTTTTATTTTGTTTTTTTGCCAAAAGTCAAGTGATCGCTTCATCCTTCACTCACAGGAATGAGGAAATTGATTTGTCACAACTCACGAGCGAATTAAATCATGTCCAAAGTGGCTGGTGAAGCTCTGCTGATTGCAGGGTCTTTTTGTGTTGTTGGACGAGTGATTCATGGTTTTATTATATTTTTTAAACCGTTATATTATCAGAGAGTCAGAGTCAGAGAGCCTTTATTGTCATTTGCACTGCATGTGGTACATGTGATGAAAACGAGATTATGTACACAGGGTCCCAGTTACATCCAACAACAAATGCAAGAGAAAAACAGTAATAACATCTAGGATTAACTAAGAAAAAAACATCAACTAGTAATACACTAAGCCCTAATGTAATAGAAAAACATCATTATAAACAGCAGCACGAACACGAGTCTGTATGAGCAGATGGTCACAGATGAACACAGCAACAAGAAAACAGATCAGCATCAGCATGATGTGATATTTTGCAGTGTTTATTCGTGTTGATTATTTATTCATGAGTCTAACAGCCTCAGGGTAGAAGCTGTTCCTCAGTCTAGTGGTTCTACATTTGATGCTCCTCAACCTCCGTCCTGAGGGGAGTGGGGCAAAGAGTGAGTGTGCTGGGTGAGTGGGGTCTTTCATGATGCAGGTGGCTCTTTTCCTGCATCTGGAGGTGTAAATGTCTGTGATGGTGGGGAGACTGACTCCAACAGACTTCTGTGCAGCCTTCACCACTCTCTGTAGAGCTTTCCTCTCTGCAACTGTGCAGCCTCCATGCCACACGTTGATGCTGGAGCACAGGATGCTCTCCACTGCACACCTGTAGAAGGAGGTGAGAACTGGGCTGCTCAGACCAGCACGTCTCAGCCGTCTGAGGAAGTAGAGTCTTTGATGACCTTTCTTGATCAGGCTGGTGGTGTTGTTGCTCCAGCTGAGGTTATCATTCAAGTGTACACCCAAGTATTTGTAGCTGGAGACCACTTCCACTGCAGATCCACTTATGTTCAGTGGGGTGTGGGTGTGTTTGTTCCTTCTGAAGTCCACAATCATCTCCTTTGTCTTCTTCACATTCATGTGAAGATTATTCTCTTTGCACCAGCTCTCCAGGTGTTCCACCTCCTGTCTGTAGCTGGACTCATCATTGTTTGTGATGCATCCCACCACCACTGTATCATCTGCAAACTTAACAATATGACAGCCTGGATGTGTGGCTGTACAATCATATGTGAGCAGAGTGAACAGAAGAGGGCTCAGCACACATCCTTGAGGAGAGCCAGTGCTGAGGGTTATGGTGGAGGAGGAGAAGTTGTGGATCTTCACGGACACAGAACTTCGGAGCGCAGAGACAGGACATGTAGTGGGGGCGGAACATTCCAGACATTCCAGACATCGACTGACAGACATGAGGAAGTCACGAGCAAATTAAATCATGTCCAACATTGCTTCGTGAACCTCTGCTGATTTCTGCTGGTTTTTGTGTTGTAGGACCAGTGATTCATGGTTTTATATTTTTTAAAACGTTTTATTAACATATAATGAGTAAGTCACGAGCAAATTAAATCATGTCCAACATTGCTTCGTGAACCTCTGCTGATTTCTGCTGGTTTTTGTGTTGTAGGACCAGTGATTCATGGTTTTATATTTTTTAAAACGTTTTATTAACATATAATGAGTAAGTCACGAGCGAATTAAATCATGTCCAACGTTGCTTCGTGAAGCTCTGATGATTTCTGCTGGTTTTTGTGTTGTTTGACAAGTGCTCTATGGTTTTATTATATTTTTTAAATGTTTTATTAACATATAATCACAGAATATTGAAGCGCTCCGAGCGGACACACAGCAGGGGGCGGAGCAGAACTCAAGTCCAACAGAGAACGGACTGTCTGGCTCCCCCTCAGAGTATGGCTCTGAGGGGAGGGAGCAGAATGCTTTCACCTGCTGGAAATTTTTCTAAGTCCCAGGGTACTACAGAAACTGTTCACCTTTAAAGAGAGGAGGGGACAAGCTTTGATGAATTATTAGCTCAAGGTTTAACTTTCAAGGTGACTTTTATTGTCATTCGCATCACATGTGGTACATGAGGTGGAACAAGATTGTGTAATAAAGTACACCCAAAAATAGCAAAAATATAATATATATATATATATCGGTACATATACAGGTGGTCCCAGACTTACGAAGGAGTTCCGTTCCTAGCCCGTTCGTAAGACGGAAATTGTCGTAAGTCGGAAAACACGTTCAAATTGAACGAGTACATAATTTTTAAACTCGACATTATTAATAAACTCGAGTAGTACTCGAGTAGTCGATGACGTCATATGAACTTAAGATGCAAAATAAATAAATAAATAAAAATGCATAAAAACATCATTATTTACAAAAAAAAGACCAACAAAACATTGGGAGCATTTATTATGCTCCTATCATTTATCATACTGCAGATAAGTCACAGGAAAAACAAAACTATTAGTTATTATTATTATTATTAAAATGCCATAGTGAAAGTAACGTCAAAAACGAAACTTAAAAACAAGTGGGGCGTTGACCACACCGCATCACCGCCTGCAGTGCTGTGCAATTAGGTTTACTTTTAGAGATTATTGTGTTTATAGGTTTTTAATAGGTTTAGAGATGAATATTTGTTGCTTTTTGTTTGTGAAACAAGTCAGAGGAAGCTGGTTCGGTCATTGGACCCAGAGTTATGTGACCTGCAATGCAACACCGCCCCTCCTGTCACAATATACGGTGGTCAGAGAAACGAAGATCACCAGGAAGTTGATTCAATGAGTAGAGCATTTTATAAAATTATAAAATGTTTTACCTTTTTGACTAGACTGGGCCTGCTCCATAACATCCGTCCGCACAGAGGAATCCATTTTGTCGCATCTAACTAGCCCGCGCTCGGTGCGGATCATGTGACATGTGACGTAATGACGTCAGTGCGACGTGATGGCGTCACTACGAGTACTCGGGAGGGACAAAAAGACCTCGATAGAAGTTATAGGACTCGATCTGTCGATTACTCGGGTACTCTGTTAAAGCCCTAGTCCAAACGGCACCTCATACATACAGTACTGTATTTTTACCAAGCACTTCGCCTATCCTAACACATTACCCTACATAATTATCAAAAAACACATACATTCAAAGCCATAATGAAGGGGGAAAAAAAGAGTTAATTTCTTACTGGGAGTTGGTGAGCTTCCTGCAGCCTCATAGCGTTTACAGCAACATCTGTTAGCACGTTAGCTCGTTGCTCAGCTGTCCCTCCGCTCAAAACAACAACGTCTCCTCTATTTCCACATGCGGTCCAGCAGTCCAGAGTTAGCATATTAGCCCCTCCTGACCTCCTCCTCTGCTCCGTTCTGCCTGAGGTCTCAGGTTTCCAGCACGTAAAGCTCCCCCCTCCTTCCCTCCTGTAAGTTTTGTTTCTCCTAAGTTTTGTTTCTCCTGTAAGTTTCGGTACTGTTCTTTCTGGTGTAAAGGCGCATAAACCACGTAACTTGAAGCAATGCTTTTCAATGGGAGGCGTTCGTAAAGTTGAATCATCGTAAGTCGAGACCGTCGTAACCAGGTAATACAGGTAGTCCCTGACTTACGAGAGAGTTCCGTTCCTGCGAGGTGCTCGTAAGACGAAATCTCGTATGTCGGAACACGAAACACGTGTTGCTCGTAAGTCCGGATTTTCGGTCTTAAGTCGGAAAATTTATGCTAGCGTTAATACGAACACTCGTTTTTCAACACAAACGTACATACTAGTTCATAAACATGCTCAGAAACTTGTTTACAAACTGTTAGCTAACACACTTTCATCTAAAAACACATACCAGTGCTGTATTTTCTGTATGTTCTGTACAATTTTACTGTTCGTTAGTCAGCTCGTAAGTCCGGAACCTCGTATGTCGATGCGCTCGTAAGTCAGGGACTACCTGTATAAAAGAAAAAGTATATAAGGATCTAAGATATGTGCTAAACAATAATAATATAATATAATGAATAAAAAGTAAATAAAAAAAGTACAGGTACATGTACTGTATTTCATAAGCTGACCCTCAAATTCCCACATTGCAGGAATTTTTCAAAAATAAACAACAATACAATTAAACTTCTGAATTTTAGTCATGGGTTTTGCATTTGGTGTACCAACCTAATTNACAATTTATCTCAAAATTCAAACACATTTAAAAGAAATGTCCACAAATTTGATGGGGATAGTTTTTTATGTCCTCCCAGCTTCCAGTCCAGCTTTACATTTAGGCCATGAAGAGCAGGACCACAGAACAGCTGAGGAAAACAGATACGGCTGCCGCAGGGGGAAATGTTGGAGAAAAGGGATGTTGCTGGCACGGCACGCTTGCTTATGCAAACGATGGATAATCACTCTCGCTCACACTACATGTCTCTTCTTTTTTCTCCATGATACCCTCACATGTTAGCTGCTTTGCTCTGAATCTATAAAAAGCGTGCAGGTATTACCAAAATGCATGTTCTGAATATGTGTGAAACATGAAAAAGCTGTTATACCATTAGTCCTTGTGAAGCTATTAATTGTTCTGAGCGGAATGACTGCTGCCGATGTGTGAACTTGCTGTTTACTGTGGTTCTGCCACAGATAAGTTGGGTGTTGTGCTGCTTTTTGTTTCATGAATTTTTTTTTTTTGTTTCAATTTCTTGTTCCGTTGTAGAAAAGTCTGGACTGAATCATGTCAGACATCATATTGGAGGAAGTCTTCATGAAACGATCCCAGCAAAAAAAGAAAACTTCACCATTGAACTACAAGGAGAGATGGTTTATTCTCACCAAGGAAAAAATAGCATATTATGATTATGATTCTGAAAAGGGGGTATGTATACACCAGTATGCGACTGGAGAGAAAATTTTCTGAATGTGAACTGCATTTGGTTTGTCTTTTATTTAACGAAAGTCTGTTTTATGTTGTTCAGAAGAGAAAATCTCAGAAAGGATCAGTTGATCTTGAAAAAGTGAAGTGTGCGGAGATGGTCCAGCCAGATCCCAATGCCCCGCAGGAGCGAAAGTATGCCTTCCAGGTAGACGGTCTTCTCGCTGTACTCTTCTGATGAAACTTGTTTATTCACAGGTCATGCTGATGGGAGTTTGCACACAAGTTGTCCTTTCAAACTAAACACTGCTGACAGTTCGTGTTGTGAAAGTCGACTCTTAAAGAAGTGAAACTGTCTCAGCTGAACAAGGGCTTTCAGTGACAGTGCAGATGTTAACAGACTCTCCCCACCAACAAAGTCTGAAGAGCCCATAATGCATTTAGGGCAATTTATTCATGCTTTGTCTAACTTACTTTAACTACAACAAATTAACTGACGTCCTAATAACATTTGGATTTTGTCACAGATCGTTTACGATGAAGGGCCGTTGTACATTTTTGCAAAAACTGAAGAAATTCGGGCTCTGTGGCTAAAACGTCTGAACGAATGTAAGTTTGCAGTTTTATGCAGGTAACTTGTCTTTATTTGACACGTCAGTCACAATAACTTGTAGGACTTGGTAACATCTTTACAGAGTTGCATGCCAGTGCAAATGCTAATTTAATGTAAATGTTTTGTACTTGAGTGTCTATCTTTGTGCTGTAGTGGTGTGCTTCAACAAAGACCTGACGCAGAAGTATCATCCTTGTTTCTGGGTGGATGGGGTGTGGCTTTGCTGCCAGCAGGAAGTCAAACAAGCTATGGGCTGCAAAGTACTGGATACCAAGAATGGTGAGAATGACACTTCCTTTCATTTAAAAGCTGAAACCCTGAACTTTTCAGTAATCAGAGCACATAAATGTTAGGTTTTAGGCCGAGTCGAAGCATATCCAGGAAGCCCCTTCCTCCAACCCCAACAGAGGTACACTGAGTCCTTTTAGGTTTATTTTAGATCTGTTTTCATTGTGAATACATGTTTCTCATAGATTCTCATATTGTTCCAGGAAAAGGTTAGTCGGCCTTTACCTCCACAGCCTCCTGAGCCTCCTGCGCCTTCGTCAAGCATGACGGTCATCGCTGAGTACGATTACACACCCATGACACCCCAGGACCTGCAGCTGAGAAAGAACGAGGAGTACACCATCCTGGAGAAGTCGGACTCCAACTGGTGGAAAGCCCGAGATGCATATGGGTGAGAAAACCCACACATGAGAACAACACTTTTTGCCCATAAAAAAGAGAATAAATTAAACAAGGGCCAACATTTTATTCAGATGTTCAGATTATATCTGTTAAAACTATTTGTGAAAAGACTAGATCAATTTAATGCTAAACAAAATATTCTAAGTAACAGTCAGTATGGGTTTAGAGCAAAAAAACTCTACATCAATGCTCTCATGGAATTAATGGAACAAATAACTACTGCTGTCGATCAAAAACAATATTTTATATATTATTTGGGCAGCACGGTGGCACAACTGGTAGAGCTGCTGCCTCTCAGCGAGAAGGTTGCCGGTTCAAATCCCGGTCCGGGGCCTTTCTGGGTGGAGTTTGCATGTTCTCCCCGTGCATGCGTGGGTTTCCTCCGGGTACTCCGGTTTCCTCCCACAGACCAAAAAACATGCTTGTTAGGCTGATTGGTGACTCTAAATTGACCCTAGGTGTGAGTGTGAGAGTGGATGGTTGTTTGGTGTGAGTGAGACAGGTCCCTCTTGTAAATGAGTCCCCGTGACTCAACGAGGCTAGCCTGTATAAATAAAGGTTGAATGAATATTGTGTCAGTATTTTTGTTGATTTAAAAAAAGCATTCAATACTATTGATCACACCATTCTCCTTGAAAAATTGAACAAATATGGTATTACATTCTTACTTCCGGCACTTGGCAAAGCAGTTCGCATCTCTTTCTGCTCCTCTCCTCCCTAAAGTTTTCCTCCTCCCTGTTTTTGCATTTTTGTCTCGTCTGTAACTCTTCAGCGCTCACTCGAACCAATTTGAAAATGGATTTAATTGCGTGGGCTGTTTCCTCTATCGATAATTTTTTCCACGAAGCGCTCCGGACCAGGAGAACCGGCGTGCCCCCTCGACACGCATGCGGTGGGCTACATTATGGACTCGTGGGGCGAGTGGAAGTTAATGTGTCTGACCGTTCTTTCTGTCGAAGACGTGGAAGATTTGTGGATTATTGGAATATTGGTGGCAGCTGCTCTGCTTTTTGGCATTGGCGGAGGTTTCTGCTACTGGAAGCTGAGGGAGACTGCCGCGGCGATCAACGCGCTGGCGAAACTTCCTGCTCAACAAGATTCTTTGATCCGGGCTATGACCTCAACGACCCAGCTGTTGTACGAGCTGAATCGCACGATGGGAGCAGTGGTGGACAGCCGCGGACCTGCAGTGCGTTTTGGGACTCGTTTACAGCCGACCGGGCTTCATCAGGGCACAGATGGGGATTTGTAGCTCGGAACCTCACATGATTCGGCGATTTGGACCTAGACAGCACCTGGACTTCAAGGCTGCAGTCAAAGTACACTGTAGCCTGGCCTGAAAATAAATAAAGCAACTAATCTAATCGGGACTCAGAGCAACCTTGAAAAGAGGCTGACTGTAAACTTCTCCTGGAGTCGAAAGCTGTTGAAAACTGTCGCTGCCCCCCTCCCCCCAGAGGTCTCTGTGTGCATTCAGATGGAGCCGAGCTGAGGCCATCTGCAGACTGTGCTTATCTGAAATGATTACTCACGGACTATCTCCCTGCTTGCCATCAAATGCAACATGTCTTTGTCTTTATCCGTGCTGAAGCTGGTAGAGTTTTTTCGACTTTATCATAGAGTGTCCTAAGACAAAATGTGATAGATTCTTTTTTGAATACCAATGATTATCCGACTGTATGTTCCTTTTTCCATATCTGATTGTTGGCGGCGCAGTTTAATTACTGCTGCGGCTTCCGTGCGTACGTCCCTCTTCGGATGGTGCGTGCGCCAATTGCAAAACTTTGTACCTTGGTGCAAATATGCCAATAAAGATATTTTCTATTCTATTCTATTCTATTCTATTCTATTCTATTAGAGGACCAGCATTACAGTGGGTATCTAGCTATTTGAAAGATAGGAAACAGTTTGTACAAATTAATGGTGTAAAATCTGACCTCTGCAATATCACATATGGAGTTCCTCAAGGATCTGTACTTGGACCAAAGCTATTCATTTTATATGTGAATGACTTGGTAAATGTGTCAGGACTCCTTAAATGTGTACTTTTTGCAGGTGATACCAGATTTTTTTCGTTTGGGTAAAGATATAGAACAAATGTTGGAGTTGAAGACCGAATTTGTCAAAATACAAACTTGGTTTAAACCTAATAAATTATCATTAAATCTAGATAAAAGTAATTACATGATATTCAGTAATAAAAAAGAAAACTGTTGATGTTCCATTTAAAATTGATGGTGTTGAGATTTGTAGAGTGAGTGAGGTGAAGTTTTTGGGTGTTATTATTGATGACAAACTGACATGGAAACAACACACAAATTCTGTAAGAATAAAAATAGCTAAATCTATTGCAGTACTGTACAAAGTCAGAGACTTATTGAATGATAAAGCTCTGTATTTGTTGTATAACACAATCATTGTTCCACACTTAATATATTGTATTGATGTTTGGGGGAAAGTGTGTAAAACAATCACAAAGCCTATTTTTGTATTACAGAAAAGAGCTGTAAGAATTATCACTAGAAAACATTACTGTCATCCATCAAGCACATTATTTTATCAACTGAAGTTATTGAAGTTCCATGATTTGGTAGACTATAATATTTTATCAGTTATGTATAGGGCTCAGAATAACGCATTACCTTTAAATATCCAAATGCATTTTGTTAAAAGACAAAGTTGTTATAATCTTAAGGGGACAGAGATATTTGTAAAACCAAAATTCAGAACTAGTTTGAAGGGAAGGTCTACCTCAATCCAGGGAATTGGATTATGGAATGGTTTGGAGAGTGATGTTAAAAATGCCAAGTCAATGTTTACATTTAAGAAAATGATCAAAACTGAATTGTTAAAAAAAATGAAGTAGCGTAATGTATATTGTATTAGAGTTAAACAATTAGAAAGAGTTATTCATTTTGTTCTGTTACTTGTAGATTGTTGTTTGAACTGATTGTTTGAAAAAAGGGGCAGATATAATAAGATTTTTTCTTCCTTCTGCTACCTTTCATTTTTTATATTTTTGTATGTTATCGTTTCTGGGATTGTTTGTATTGTATTTTTAAAATTTTAAAATTTTATAAATAAATATCATCGGTTTATTTGCAATAACCATCAACATCAAACGAATGTGTTAAAAAATATATATGAAATAGCGTAATGTGTATTGTATTAGTTAGAAAATTAGAAAGAGTTAGTCATTTTGTACTGTTGGTTGAAGATTATGATTGTTTAATCTGATTGTTGGAAAAAAGGGGCAGATATAATAAGATTTATTCTTCTTTCTGCTACCTTTCATTTTTTTATATTTTGTACATTATCATTTATGGGATTGTCTTGTATTGTTTCTTTTGTAAAAAAAATGAACAAATTTAATAAACATAAACAAACATAAACATAAACATCAGCGAGGACCCTCACCAGTATGCATACCGCAAGAATTGATCAACAGAGGATGCCATCTCTGTGGTCCACACTGCTCTCACCCACCTGGAGCAGAAGGACTCATACGTCCGTATGCTCTTTGTGGACTTCACATCTGCCTTCAACACCATGATCCCCCAAACACTGATGGACAAACTATTCACAATAGGACTAAGCCCCTCCATTTGTAACTGGGTACTAGACTTCTTAACAAACAGACCTCAGCCTGTGAGGATCCACAACTTCTCCTCATTCACCATAACCCTCAACACTGGCTCCCCTCAGGGATGTGTGTTGAGCCCCCTTCTGTTCACTCTGCTCATGTATTGTGCACCTACCCATCCAGGTTGTCCTATTGTAAAGTTTGCAGATGATACAGCGGTGGTGGGATGCATCCCAAACAACGATGAGTCCAGCTACAGGCAGGAGGTGGAACACCTGGAGAGCTGGTGCAAAGAGAATAACCTTCACATGAATGTTAAGAAGACAAAGGAGATGATTGTGGACTTCTGAAGGAACAAACACACCTACTCCACCCTGAATATAGGAAGATCTGCGGTGGAAGTGGTCTCCAGCTACAAGTACTTGGGTGTGCACCTGAATGATAACCTCAGCTGGAGCAACACCAGCCTGATCAAGAAAGCTCATCAGAGACTCTACTTCCTCAGGCGGCTGAGACGAGCTGGTCTGAGTAGCTCAGTCCTCACCTCCTTCTACAGGTGTGCAGTGGAGAGCATCCTGTGCTCCAGCATCAACGTGTGGCATGGTGGCTGCACAGTTGCAGAGAGAAAAGCTTTGCAGAGAGTGGTGAAGGCTGCACAAAAGTCTGTTGGAGTCAGTCTCTCCACCATCACAGACATCTACACCTCCAGATGCAGGAACCTGCATCATGAAGGACCTCACTCACCCAGCACACACACTTTTTGCCCCGCTCCCCTCAGGAAGGAGGTTGAGAAGCATTAAGTGTAGAATCACTAGACTGAGGAACAGCTTCTACCCTGAGGCTGTTAGACTCGTGAATTTCTAACCAGGATAATCACAGTGAAAAATCACTGACACCATTTGATTGTTGATATGTGCTGCTGATTATTCGTGCTGCTTGTCTCATGCTGCTGTTCATTTGTACTCAAGATTCGTTAGTGCTGCTGTCGGCAGATTGGTTTTTGTACTACCGTACTAATGCTTAGTGTGTTTTTAATTACCATTTTTCAAAGTTCATATCTTAGATCTTGTCACTGTTTTTCTTTTACAATACTTTTGTTGAATGTAACTGGGACCCTGTGTGCACAATTTCGTTCCATCACATGTACCACATGAGATGCAAATGACAATAAAGAAACCTTGACCTTGACATAAATCCATGCAAGGAA
>JBBPBX010021643.1:0-19998 GCA_038048925.1 Garcialebias charrua | reverse complement strand
TAGTACATTTAGTATTTACCATTTATATACAGTACACTGTATATCTTTTCAAGAATTTACTCTTAATCATTTTCTTAAATATAGACATTGACTTAGCTTTTTTGACATCATTTTCCAAACCATTCCATAGACCACATATGTCAGAGTCCCGGCCTGCGGGCCAGATCCGGCCCGCAAATTAAATATTTATGGCCCCCTGAATGATATTTAATTACTATTAGAAACGGCCCGCAGGCCACAGCCGCCCGCTGGTGTTTTGCGCGCACCAAAACTACATTCCCCACAATGCAACGGTAGCAGGGGTGGGGCCAATCCATTGTGTCTCGACTCGAACCCAGAAGAAGAAGACCCGCCTCACTTCACATTCAGGAAATCCAGTTACTTGGCCAGCTCCAGCGTGTGTGAGTGAGTAGCACTGTAGCTAACAGCTAACCAACTTTTTATCGTAACATGTCCTCTGTGTGGAAGTATTTTACACTAAACACCGCAAGACAGTAACGTCTGCAGACCCAGCTGGCATTCGACCGACTTTAAACGTTTAAATATGGTTGAAATAGCGTCAGTTTAAGAAAAAACATTCATTCAACATCAAAACAATGTTGAACACCAAACCATTGAAACGGTGTTGTTAACTCACTATGGATTCACCTTTGAAATATAAACCAGTTTTGAGTTGTATGTATTATCAACATTATTTTTCACAAACGTGACTAAAAGATTTTGCTGGAATATGTTAGTTGAAAAATAACCTTGTTCCAACATCCAATCAATGTTGATTAATTAACCGTTGGAAAAGTGTTGACACATGAATAGTGATGCAATGTTGAAACCTCAACTATGAATCTAATGTTGAGTTCTTCAACCCTTTTTATTTTCTCCCGGCATCTTTTCGGAACTTTTTTTTTCTTCTTTTTTTTTTTGTATGGTGAACGGTGTGCGCACTAGATGGCGGTAATACACCGGAAGAATGTAAACTGCCACAAAATCTCACAGAAGAAGAAGAAGAAAGGTGTGCGCATGCGTGATGTGGATCGTCCATCTTCTAGGCTTTGCGCGGGCTAGCAGCTACAACAACAGTAAGTAAAGTTTTGTAAATCACATTAGTTAATACAGTGTTTTTCAACCTTTTTTGAGCCAAGGCACAGTGTTTTCATTGAAAAAATCCCGAGGTACACCACCAACCAAAATTGTAAACATAGATACACTGTATCCGCCTACATTACCACTACTGGTGTATGAATGTCTGAATGAATGGGTGGATGGCTGGTATTGTAAAGCGCTTTGGGGCTCCTCACAGGGGGCTGGAAAGTGCTATATAAATAAGCTCCATTTACCATTTACCATTTACATTAAATATATAGTCATTCTTATCAAAGTGTCTTGAATAGGAATGAAATTAACACAAAAATGTATTTTTATCATGTTCTATATTTCTTATTTCAAAGTGCACTTAACATGAAATTGCACTTAACATGCCTTCAAATATACCTGAACAGTGCCACACCAATGTGGTCTTAAAATTAAAGAGGATGAAACTGCACTTAACATGCCTTCAAATACACCTGAACAGTGCCACACCAATGTGGTCTTAAAATTAAAGAGGATGAAACTGCACTTAACATGCCTTCAAATACACCTGAACAGTGCTACCATTCTCTCTACATTTTACTCACTTAGTGTGAAACCTGTGCCTGTTTGGATGAACACAAAGCTGATATTCTGGCAGGAATTGAAGAAAAACACACACAAAGCTCTTCCTCAACAGCTTTCAGTCTCTCTCTGCTTTTAGTTTTCATGGCAGTTAGGCTGGAGAAGCTCACTTTGCACAGATATGTTGTGGAAAATGGGAGCAATGTCAAAATAGCTAAAAGTAAATCCAAAAGAGATGTAAGCCTTACTGTACAGTCTCACGTTCACAGTTTCTGCCTTCTTCTGATTTCCACTTGGGCCTTCATCTGGGTCCGTATTTTGTCCAGGGACCAGACCGGATTTAGTATTTTTTCTTTTGAAAAAGTTTTCCATCGCTGTTTGTTTGAGAAGATCCTCGCTGTTGGTTTGTTTTGCTCACTGCTCACGTCACGTTCATGCACCGCTACTTCTCTTGTTTTAATGTGCGACGCTATGCTCTATACTGCCACCTATCGCGCGGTAAGGAAATTACACCAGTTAATAAAAATTTCATAATTTACTAATTTTTCACGGCACACCAGACGATCTCTCGCGGCACACTGCTGTTCCGCGGCACACTGGTTGAAAAACACTGAGTTAATTAACCCGTGACAAACTTTGAACAATTATTTTGGGGCATACAGTCAACCGCAGAATTTACCAACGGCTTTACTAGCTGTGCCGATATTTTCGAGCTAGCTAGCGGTCCGAGCTAACTAGCTCGGAGCTAACTAGCTCGGACTGCTAGCGTGCGGAGCCAGGCTAGCAGTCCAGTGTTAAAACCAGACAGACACATGCATGTGGCCATGGTAAGACACTTAATCAAATATTCTCATTCATCTCTGTCTTCTTTGCAGAACAGAATGAGGCATGGTGATCTTAAACTGTTCTTCTGCTTCATGTGTAGGCAGATGAGGCCTACCACATCGAGCCTTCTCCTTCCCAACAGAGTTGCCTATCCATGGAGAAAGTTTTAGAAGTGGCCAGGAGGTCAGGGTCCCATGTGAGGAACACGACACGACACTCAGGCCACTTTTTCTCCTTAAAGTCATAAAGAACGTTTCATCCTCCATCTTTAAAAAAATAATAATTTCCACCTTTCTCTTCATTAAACGTTACACGTTTGTGTTTACAGGCAGTCCATCCTGGTTATGGCTTCCTGTCAGAAAACAGAGTTTGCAGAAGCTTGTAAACAGGAAGAAATCATCTTCATCGGACCGCCTTCTTCAGCCATCCGAGACATGGGCATCAAGAGGTGACCCACCTTCCTGAAACACATATTTTTGAGTTTTTCTGATGAGGACTGAGCGTCTTTGCAACTGTAGACATTTTTTTCCAAAAGTTATAATGCAAGTTTTTTTTTTCTTGTCTCAGCACATCCAAACACATCATGTCAGCTGCTGGGGTGCCAATCATAGGTGGTTACCATGGAGAGGACCAAACCAACGAGAGGCTGCAGGCAGAGGCTGCAAAGATTGGTTATCCTGTGATGATCAAGGCAGTCCGTGGAGGAGGAGGGAAGGTGAAAGGACGCAGAGAAGAACTGAAATAACTTTGATAGCATAACTTCCACGAGCTTGATTTGAACCTTGCGTGTTTTAGGGAATGTGTATCGCCCGGTCAGACTCGGACTTAATCGAACAGCTGGAGTCAGCGAGACGTGAAGCCAGGAAGTCCTTCAATGATGACGTCATGCTTATTGAGAAGTTCGTAGAGGATCCCAGGTACGCTCAGAGGACTGTTTGATTTGGTCTTTGAAGAACTAGCAAGTTTTCAAATGTCTCGCTGTGTGTTGTTGGCAGACATGTAGAGGTTCAAGTGTTTGGAGACATGCACGGTAACGCCGTCTATCTGTTTGAGAGGGACTGCAGCGTCCAGCGGAGACATCAGAAGATCATAGAGGAAGCTCCAGGGGTGAGTGGAGTTCACAGCTGTTTACATTTAAAACAGATGTCCGTTTGACACGGTTTAACCAAAACAGAGGGTTTATATTCAGCATCTTTGTCACATGAGACATTTTAAATTCAAAGATTCGGACATGAAGTTGAGGTACTTTTTGTGAAGTAATCCTTCCATCGTTGTGTAATTGTGACATTATTTTCTTCTTAATATTTGTTTTTAGTCCCGTGAATTATTTGAGTAAAAACATGATTTATTTATTTATTTTAATTTAAAACACAAAACAATTTCACATATTGTATGAAAACAAAACATACAATGAAAGGTAGCAGAAAGAAGAAGAATCTTATTATACCTGCCCCTTTTTTAAAACAATCAATTGAAAAATCAATTCAAACAATAATCATCTATAAATAACAGAACAAAATTAATAACTCATCCCAATTTTCAATTTCTAGTACATTTCACATTTAACTAATTTATGTGTTTTTTCAACAATTTAGTTTTGATCATTCTCTTAAACATAAACATTGAATTTGCTTTTTTTTTACATCATTTTCCAAACCATTCCACAATCCAATTCCCTGTATTGAAGTAGATCGTCCCTTTTAATCTGGTTTTGTACTGTGGTTTTACAAAAATCTCTGTTCCCTTAAGATTGTAGCAACTTAGGGATTTAACTGCAGGCAGCTTTTTGTGGTCAGTGAGGCTTCAAAAGTGTGAGGGATCTTAAGAAGCATTTTGTTTTGAAGCTTTTTTCATGAATCACAACAGGTTACCAGCACCTTCTTCACCTGAGGTTTAAATTATGTGGATATGTTTTATAGACACTTGTGAACATGTTTATCCTTTACCTTCCTCCATATTTCCACCTGGACTTTCTTAGCCTGGGATAAGCCCTGAGGTTCGGAGGAAACTTGGAGAGGCAGCTGTCAGAGCAGCTAAAGCCGTGAGCTACGTTGGAGCAGGTGAAGACAAGCAAAGATAAACTCCTCCCACCACAGTGACTTATTACACACACCCACTACAAATGTTGTGATCCATTCCTGCAGGTACTGTGGAGTTTGTAATGGACGCTCAGCACAACTTCTACTTCATGGAGATGAACACGAGGCTGCAGGTGGAGCATCCCGTCACCGAGATGATCACTGGAACCGACCTGGTGGAGTGGCAGCTCAGGGTGAGACGGAGAGCTGAAAACTCTCTGGAAACCATAACTTATACTAAAAGTTTAGTTTATTTTGTAATAAAAATCTCTTCCAGGTGGCAGCAGGGGAGCCCCTGCCCTGCCCCTCCTCCAGGACGACATAACCCTGAGGGGCCACTCGTTTGAGGCTCGTATCTACGCTGAGGACCCAAACGACGACTTCCTTCCGGGAGCGGGGCCTCTGCTGCATCTGTCCACGCCTTCAGCAGACCAACACACACGCATAGAGACCGGGGTCAGAGAAGGTACATTTGAGAAACAGTGCCTAACAGAGCAGACAAACACATTAAACTCCAGCTCTTTTTTTTTCAACCACCTCATTTAGCAGACAACAGTCCAGTGTTAGTGTTAATGTTTTTGTCTGCTCTGTTAGGCCACTAAGCCTAAAATGTCTCAGAAATATGTTTAACATTAAACGATAAAACTTAATTATCCCCTATACTGCCTACTCCTCCACAAACGACAAATGCTCATTTTGGTATGTATTTGTGTGAGACCCGTTTTGTCTTTGAGTATCAAATATTTTTAAGTTTAGTATTCCACTGTATCTCAAATGGGGGTACACGTACCCCTTGGGGTACTTGGAAACCTTGTGTAAAGTAATTTACATTTTTGACATATTAACACTTATGTTTAAACCCTCTAAAATGCAGAAAGAACCCCGATGGACATCCCTTCAAGCACTCAATCTCAAATCTTGGGATGCAATGGTAGCAGGAGTCCCTCTGAGTCTCTTTCTAATGATCAAAGGTATTTAATTTAAATATGATCAAAATTAGAGATGTAACAATTCATCTAACTCACGATGCGATGTGTACCAATTTTGCTGTTGCATGCTTTAAACAGATCAGTCAGACCTGGCCAAGACAGTCCCTTTCTCAGAGGCGGCGTTGGAGGTCGAGGTCTTCCTCTCGTGGACAAAGGTAAATTGTGGTCAAAAGTATAATATTGACAGTATAAATGCAGCACGTTGCTTAGTCTGAACAACTTTTACTGACTTCAGCAAATGTCACATGTTCATTTTTCTTTTTTCGCCCCAGTTAAGCTAAAAATTGTGGTGCAAAATTATCATTCCCACTGCTTAAAATTATACCACCATTTACAATAGCTGCTGTAGAAATGTTCTTCTTTTGTGTTTATTTTTTAAACAGATCAGTCAGCCTTGGCCAAGACAGGCAGTCCGTTTCCTGGGTATGAGACGCGTCCTGGCTACAGGTTCACCAAAGACACCCTGGGGGTCCTCGAGCAAGTGTACCCAGGCTGAGTGCCCACATCCTGGCTACAGGTTCACCAAAGACACCCTGGGGGTCCAGTAGCAGCTGTACCCAGGCTGAGTGCCCACATCTTCTTTATCTTTTTGATTTTACAGGAAATCTGTATATAAATATTTAAAATTGATTTAAGTGCTTTAAAAGCAGAAATGGACAAGAATTCCTTTCAGTGTTGCCCAATGTTTGGGCCATTTTTTTTAATTATTATTGTCTAAGACAATAAAGCAGTTTTCTAAATTTCTGGTCTCGGTTGGATTCTTCCTAGCTGACTGTGTTGTAAACATGTAATGTAGATTAAATTATTTTTCAGACATTTTTGTGATTGCTATGTTCATAGTGAAAATAGACAAGTCCAATTAGGGTGGCACTGTTATATGATGAGATCACATCAGCACCTCAATACTTGAAACAGTGATCAAAATGTATTTTTGTGTCAAACTGTTAAAATGCAGGACTTAATATGTTGAGAAATCTGACGTGGAAATGGCGTTGCTACCTCAACGTTGATTAGATTTGCAAAATCTAAACCAAAATCAATATTGAATAAACGTTGGCAAATTCACCTATGTTGAGAAATCTGACGTTGAAATGATGTTGCTACTTCAACGTTGAGAATCTGACGTAGAAATGATGTTGCTACTTCAACGTTGATTAGATTTGCAAAATCAACACAAAATTCAACGGTTATCCAACATGACCGTCTGATGTTGATTCAACGGTGACTAGACGTCAAAATGCCAGCTGGGGAGCCATAGCACCACAGGTTAGGTCAGGTTAGTTTTACGTTGGACATTCGAGTGGGACGCCACTCGCTGAACCGAAACAGGGAGACCGACAGCGGCCAGCCGCATCTAGTCCTACCCGCTGTCTGACCGTCTTATATGATGGGACAGGCGGAGAGCGGCTGACCGGATTGAACAATAAAAACACACCGCTGAAGCCCCAGAGCTAGAATGTTCACCGATAAGTTGCTAAACTTTATCATAATTAATGACCAACAGCTATCAGCTGTAGATAATGAAGGATTTTGCAGCTTGATACTTGCAGCCAACAGTAATCATAAAAAAGCATATTAATTAAAAACCATAAGAAAACTGTATTAAAAACACAAAACATAAACAGCTACATTATAAAACAATGTAAAATACTAAAATCAGGAACATGTCTGTGTTGATTTATGCCAAGAACTTAGCAGATGTAAAGCTATTTAACATTGTATTTAATTAATTTATTAATTCATTTAAAAGAGAAAACAAAACCTAAACGGCTGCATTATAAAACAATGTAAAATACTAAAAGCAGGAACATGTCTGTGTTGATTTATGCCAAGAACTTAGCAGATGTAAAGCTATTTAACATTGTATTTAATTCATTTATTAATTCAAGAGACAAAATAAAACAAATTAATCAAAAAGAAAACACAATGAAAAGAGTGCAGAAAGAAGAAAAAAATTATTATATCACCCCCTTATAATAAACATTGAACCAGTCTGGCCCTTGGCTTGTGGCAATTATTTTTTTGTGGCCCTTGTTGTATTTGACTTTGACACCCCTGCCATAGACCTATTCCATGTATTAAAGTTGACCGACCCTTTAAACTAGTTATATACTGCGGTTTAACAAAAATGTCTGTTCCCTTAAGATTATAACAACTTTTCCTTTTTACAAAATGCTTTTGAATATTTGAAGGTAGTGTGTAATTTTGTGCTTTATACATTAGTTAAAAATATATATGGTATATTCCACCAGATCATAAAACTTCAGTAGTTTCTGTAAGAGTGACACTTGCTGCAGCTCCAAGATGGCCGCCAATTACCCTCAGCTGACGGTCATCCACCTGACGAGCTCCAACCATACTTAAGGCTGCAGTCAAGTCCTACTCTTCGCTGGAGCATTGATTCCTAGTATGGTAATTATGCTTCAGCCAGTCTTGTGTTTAGTATAAGAGATACTTACCTTGTTCTTATGTGCCTGCAGTCATCTCATCTGCCCTTGGGTCCTGTTCCTCGTGTCTTGCCCTCCAGCCACTCGCCTGCCTTGTCGGCTCTCTGGAAATCACTGTTGGAATCCTTGGATGTTTCATGGGACTGTTATGCACCCCAGTTTTTTTTTAGATATTTTAAAAACTAGATATTGTAAGCCCCAGTTTAAGCTGAATGCTTGTTTTGTTTTTTTAGCCTTTATTAATCAAGCTTAATTAGGTAGCACAGGTGTTCACCTGCAGGTCCTGCCTATAAATCTTTCAGGCAGTGCTTTGTGCAGTGTGGAGGCTTGATGAAACGAGTAGTGGCTTGTTGGATCAGTAAAGGCTTGTGTGGACAAGCGTGGGAAGTCAGCTGAAGTTCATTAGAACACTTAAATAAGTTGGGTGTCTGTTTATGCATCACTTGCTAAAAGCATTGATTGTTGTCCTACATATTTGGGGATAGTCAAAGTTCTGGAGGTTTTTTGTCCACTCATAGTTGGATCAGCTGTGCTGATTGTGTTGAGTGCTCTCAGGTGCGCGCTTTCTGAGTTTGTGCTGCATTCAATTGTGGCCCGGACTCTTTAGTACTGTTTACAGTGGTTAAAGCAGAATGTTTTGTGTCGTAACGTTATGGAGTTCGATTTGGACAGTTTTGTGGATGACCCTACAGCAGATGTTTTAGCTACCTGTACGAAGAAGCAGTTGCTGTGCGTAGCAGACCATTTTAAGGTTGTTATTGATAAGCGCACTAAGCGTGATAGAATTGAAAATGAATTGATTGTTGCTTTGGTACAAATTGGGGTTTTGCCTGTTGCAACGTTGCCCAAGAGTCCTGTTGGATCTCCTACCTCTTATGCTGTAGATAAAGAGGTGCGTCTGAAGGAACTTGAATTAGAGTTGGAAATACTACTACTATGTGAAATAAATAATAAATAAATAAATAAATAAATACTACTACTACTACTACTACTACTACTACTACTACTACTACTACTACTACTACTACTACTACTACTACTACTACTACTACTATGCAAAAACTACTATGCAAAAACTCAGGACAGTATTACACTTTTATTATTTCATTTTATGCTTCTTCTTCTTTCGGCTTTTCCCTTTTCAGGGGTCGCCACAGCGAGTCATCCTCCTCCACCTCACTCTGTCCTCTGCATCCTCTGTCCTCACTCCAACTACCTTCATGTCCTCTCTAACTGCATCCATATATCTCCTCTTTGGCCTTCCTCTGTGTCTTTTTCCTGGCAGCTGCATTTCTAACATCCTTCTACCAATATACCCACTGTCCCTCCTCTGGACATGTCCAAACCATCTCAGTCTGGCCTCCCTAACTTTATCTCCCAGTTGTTCAACATGTGCTGTACCTCTGATGATCTCATTCCTGATCTTATCCATCCTTGTCACTCCTAAGGAGAACCTCAGCATCTTCATTTCTGCTACTTCCAGTTCTTTCTCCTGTCTTTTTGTCAATGACACTGTCTCCAGACCATACAACATAGCTGGTCTCACCACTGTCTTGTAAACTTTTCCTTTGACCTTTGCTGACACCTTTTTGTCACAAATCACTCCTGAAACTTTTCTCCATCCACTCCATCCTGCCTGGACTCTCTTTTTCACCTCTTTACCACATTCCCCATTTTCCTGGACAGTGGACCCCAAGTACTTGAAGTCCTGCACCTTTGTGACCTCTGCTCCTTGTAGCCTCACTGTTCCACTGGCCTCCCTCTCATTCACACACATGTACTCTGTCTTACTACGGCTGACTTTCATTCCTCTTCTTTCAAGTGAATACCTCCACCTCTCCAAGTTCTCTTCCACCTGTTCCCTGTTCTCACCACATATCACAATGTCATCTGCAAACATCATAGTCCATGGGGATTCCTGCCTGACCTCATCTGTTAGTCGGTCCATCACCAGAGCAAACAAGAAGGGGCTCAGAGCCGATCCTTGATGCAATCCCACCTCCACCTTGAAGCTATCTGTCACTCCTACAGCACATCTCACCACTGTCCTGCTGTCTTCATACATGTCCTGTACCAGTCTAACATACTTTTCTGCCACTCCAGATTTCCTCATGCAATACCACACCTCCTCTCTTGGCACCCTGTCATATGCTTTTTCTAAATCCACAAACACACAATGGAGTTCTTTCTGACCCTCTCTGTACTTCTCTATCAACATCCTCAAAGCAAAGATGGCATCTGTGGTGCTCTTTCTTGGCATGAAACCATACTGCTGCTCACAGATAGTCACCTCTTGTCTAAGCCTTCCTTCCACAATTCTCTCCCAGATCTTCATCGTGTGACTCATCAACTTAATTCCCCTGTAGTTGCTACAACTCTGTACATCACCCTTGTTCTTAAAAATGGGAACCAGCACACTTCTTCTCCATTCTTCAGGCATTTTCTCACCCTCAAATATTCCATTAAATATTTGAGTCAAAAACCTCACTGCCATCTCTCCAAGACATTTCCAAACCTCCACTGGTATGTCATCAGGTCCTACTGCCTTCCCCTTCTTCATTCTTTTCAGAGCTTTCCGGACTTCACCCTCACTAATCTTTCCCACTTCCTGGTCCACAGTTTCTATGACCTCCACTCTTCTTTCTCTTTCATTCTCTTCATTCATTAGCTCCTCAAAGTAATCCTTCCATCTTCCCATCACACTCTCCTCACTTGTTAGAACATTCCCATTCCCATCTTTAATAAGCCTAACCTGCTGCACATCCTTTCCAGCCTGATCCCTCTGTCTTGCCAATCGGTACAAGTCCTTCTCGCCCTCTTTAGTGTCCAGTCTCCCATACAACTCATTGTACGCCCTCTGCTTTGCCTTAGCTACTTCCTTCTTTGCTCTATGTCCCATCTCCTTATATTCATGTCTCCTCTCTTCAGTCCTCTCACTGTCATATTTCTTCTTGGCTAATCTCTTTCTTTGAATGGCGTCTTGCACTTCACTATTCCACCACCAGGTTTCCTTATCATCCATTCTCTGTCCAGATGACACACCAAGTACCTTCCTACCTGTCTCTCTAATTACTGTTGCTGTAGTAGCCCAGTCACTTGGAAGCTCTTTCTTACCACCCAGAGCCTTTAACAGCTCGTCTCTGAATTTCTCACAACATTCTTCCTTCTTTAGCTTCCACCATTTGGTCTTCTTCTCTGATTTTACTCTTTTTCTCTTCTTCGCAACAACAGTCATTCTACACACAACCATCCGATGCTGTCTGGCCACGCTCTCCCCTGCCACAACTTTACAGTCTCCAATCTCCCTCAGGTTTCCTCTTCTACACAGAATGTAGTCGACCTGTGTACTCCTTCCTCCACTCTTATAGGTCACTCTATGTTCCTCCCTCTTTTGGAAATAGGTATTGACTATAGCCATTTCCATTCTCTTGGCAAAATCCACCACCATCTGTCCTTCCTGGTTTCTTTCCTTGACACCAAACCTACCCATCACTTCCTCATCCTCTGTTTCCTTCACCAACATGTCCATTCAGGTCTGCTCCAATCACCACTCTTTCCTCCCTGGGAATACTCTCTATCACTTCATCCAAATCTTTCCAAAATTTATCTTTCTCCTCCCCATCACATCCAACCTGTGGAGCATAACCACTGACTATGTTTAGCATCAGACCTTCTACTTCTACCTTCAGACACATCACCCTATCTGACACTCTCTTCACCTCGACTACATTCTTTGCCAACTCCTCCTTCAGGACCACCCCTACTCCATTTCTCTTTCTATCCACACCATGGTAAAACAGTTTGAACCCTGCTCCAATACTGCGAGCCTTGCTGCCCTTCCACTTGGTCTCTTGGACACATAAAACATCTACCTTTCTTCTCTGCATCATGTCAGCCAGCTCTCTACCTTTGCCTGTCATTGTCCCCACATTTAGAGTTGCAACCCTCAGTCCTACATTCTTCACTTTCCTCCTCTCCCTCCGTCTCCTGACACGTTTCCCTCCTTGGGGTCTTCGACTAACAGTAGTACAATTTCCGCCGGCACCCTGTTTGTCAACAGCACCGGTGGAGGACGTTGTTAACCCGGGCCTCGACCAATCCGGTATGGTTTCACTTTGATGAACTCACATTATAGTTTTGGCAAGTGTTTTACATCGGATGCCATTCCTGACACAACCCTCACCATTTACCCGGGCTTGGGACCGGCACAAGAGATACACTGGCTTGTGCTCCCTAGTGGCTGGCTTTTCATTTTATGCTTATGTCTATTAAATGTTTTAGTGTTTTAGTGTTTAAATGTTTACTGTTTCACCGAGGGACAGAGAGAAATGCAATTTCAATCCTGTGTATGTCCTGTACATATTGCAGTTTTGACACTAAAATTGACTTTGACTTTGAAATGCGTTGGATGGAGAATGAAGCAAAGAAAGAAGAAGCTGCAGCTGCTGTAAGAAAAGCAGATCTTGAGAATGATACTGCTAGGAGGAGAGAAGAAGCCAGAAAAGCTGAGCTCACCGCTGAAGAAGCTAGAAAGAAAAGTGAAATGGAGAATGAAACCATTAGAATGAAAAAATGCCGCTGATACTGAAGCTGTTGTGAGGACCGCTGAGCTTGCGCAACAGACGGCTTTAAGAGAGAAATAATTTTTATTTGAACAACGAAAAGCAGAACTAGATGCTCAAATCCGGCTGAAGGAGCTGGAACAAGGAAAGACTCCGTCTTCACCTTTTCTTCATTCATTCATTCAAGTTTATTTGATCAAGGACAGCATAATAAACAATGTTATATGTTAAAAATGAAGCAACCGTTGTCTTGTAAAAAGGTTTTCTAGCCACAGGCTAATTTGCAAACCCAGTCCTTGGTTGGACTTTTATATAAAAACAGCTAAAATAAAATTAAAATTTAATTAAGATTAAACAGTTCCCTATATAAAAACATCTAAAATAAAATTAAAATGTAATTAAGTTTAAATGGATTAAACAGTTCCCTCACACACACAGCTGCTCCTCTGCCCCCATGGGGTTCAGTGTTCACAGATTTGGTTTTGTTTCAACCATTTTTTCACCTGTGAATTAAAAACTCTAAGATCAGTCAATGTTTTTATTGCTGATGGTAAACTATTCCAGATATGGGGACCTTTAAATGAGAAGGAGCATTGGCCAAATGATGTTTTGTATTTTGCAGGTTTACAGTCTCCATCAACTGCACCTCTTGTTGCAACTCCTGTGCTGCTGACTTTTAAAATCATTCTGCTCACAAGCTCAGGGACAAGACCATTAATACATTTAAAAGTTAATTTTAAACAAGATTTTTTTTTTTAATTGTCAAAGCTTAATAAGTTATATTTATCAAGTATTTTACAGTGGTGCCACTTCAGTGGTTTTTGGTCTAATAATAATAATAATAATTAATTCAATTTATAACACACTTTTCATTACTGAAAATCTCAAAGTGCTACACTTATATTGAATGCTACACACATTCATAAACCGGTGGCGGCAGACTACCATGCAAGGTGCTTTCCAGTCCTACCGGGAGCAACTCAGGGTTAAGTGTCTTGCCCAAGGACACAACGACACATGGTGCGGGTCCCGGGAGTCGAACCGCCAACTTTCCGATCGGGAGACGACTGCCATTACCACTACACCACGACCGCCCACGGTCTAGAACTTTCAGTGCTTGTGAGTACAACATCCTCATAGGTTTTAAAGCTGATTGAGTTGCTTAGCTCCAGACAGTGACACCGTATGAGAAATGAGGCATAATCATGGCATGTAGGTACAACTGAGCAGATTTTCCACATAAACAAGATCTTATAAGACGAAAACAATTTATATTTGTCTTAATGGTTTTAAACACTTTTCTAAATTTCATGACTTTGATGTGAGTAAAAATATTTCTCTTGTACCACCTTTTAATGAACGTCCATCCATCCATCCATCCATTTTCTTCCGCTTATCCGGGGTCGGGTCGCGGGGGTAGCAGCCTAAGTAGGGAGGCCCAGACTTCCCTCTCCCCAGCCACTTGGAGCAGCTCCTCTGGGGGAATCCCAAGGCGTTCCCAGGCCAGCCGAGAAACATAGTCCCTCCAGCGTATCCTGGGTCTTCCTCTGGGTCTCCTCCCGGTGGGACATGCCCGGAACACCTCACCAGGGAGGCGTCCAGGAGGCATCCTAACCAGATGCCCGAGCCACCTCAACTGGCTCCTCTCGATGTGGAGAAGCAGCGGCTCTACTCCGAGTCCCTCCCGGATGACTGAGCTTCTCACCCTATCTCTAAGGGAGAGTCCAGCCACCCTGCGGAGAAAACTCATTTCAGCCGCTTGTATCCGAGATCTTGTTCTTTCGGTCATAACCCAAAGCTCATGACCATAGATGAGGGTGGGAACGTAGATCGATCGGTAAATTGAGAGCTTTGCCTTTTGACTCAGCTCTCTCTTCACCACGACAGACCGGTACAGCGCCCGCTTCACTGCGGACGCTGCACCTATCCGCCTATCGATCTCACGCTCCAGTTTTCCCTCATTCGTGAACAAGATCCCGAGATACTTAAACTCCTCCACTTGGGGCAGGACCTCCTCCCCGACCCGGAGAGGGCACGCTACCCTTTTCCGGCTCAAGACCATGGCCTCGGATTTGGAGGAACTGATCCTCATCCCGGCCGCATCGCATTCAGCTGCAAACCGCTCCAGTGAAAGCTGTAGATCAGAGAGTCAGAGTCAGAGCAGAGAGAATTTATTGTCATTTGCACCGCATGTAGTACATGTGTTGAAAACGAGATTATGTACACAGGGTCCCAGTTACATCCAACAACAAATGCAAGAGAAATACAATAATAACATCTAGGATTAACTAAGAGAGACATCACATCAGCTAGTAATACACTAAGCCCTAATGTAGTAGAAAAACATCATTATAAACAGCAGCACGAACATGAGCAGATGGTCACAGATGAACGCAGCAACAAGAAACAGATCAGTACAGTATCAGTATGATGTGACATTTTGCAGTGTTTATTCTTATTATTTATTTATTCATGAGTCTGACAGCCTCAGGGTAGAAGCTGTTTCTCAGTCTAGTGGTTCTACATTTGATGCTCCTCAACCTCCGTCCCGAGGGGAGTGGTGCAAAGAGTGAGTGTGCTGGGTGAGTGAGGTCTTTCATGATGCAGGTGGCTCTTTTTCTGCATCTGGAGGTGTAAATGTCTGTGATGGTGGGGAGACTGACTCCCACAGACTTCTGTGCAGCCTTCACCACTCTCTGCAGAGCTTTTCTCTCTGCAACTGTGCAGCCTCCATGCCACACGTTGATGCTGGAGCACAGGACGCTCTCCACTGCACACCTGTAGAACGAGGTGAGGACTGGGCTTCTCAGACCGGCTCGTCTCAGCCGTCTGAGGAAGTAGAGTCTCTGATGACCTTTCTTGATCAGGCTGGTGGTGTTATTGCTCCAGCTGAGGTTATCATTCAAGTGTACACCCAGGTATTTGTAGCTGGAGACCACCTCCACCGCAGATCCACCTATATACAGTGGGGTGTGGGTGTGTTTGTTCCTTCTGAAGTCCACAATCATCTCCTTCGTCTTCTTCACATTCATGTGAAGGTTGTTCTCTTTGCACCAGCTCTCCAGATGTTCCACCTCCTGTCTGTAGCTGGATTCATCATTATCTGTGATGCATCCCACCACAGCTGTATCATCTGCAAACTTAACAATATGACAGCCTGGATGTGTGGCTATACAATCATATGTGAGCAGAGTGAACAGAAGAGGGCTCAGCACACATCCCTGAGGAGAGCCAGTGCTGAGGGTGATGGTGGAGGAAGCTCAGGATCACGAGCTGATGAAGCCAATAGGACCACATCATCTGCAAAAAACAGAGAAGCGATTCTAAGGCCACCAAAACGGATCCTCTCAACACCTTGGCTGCGCCTAGAAATTCTGTCCATAAAAGTTATAAACAGAATCGGTGACAAAGGGCAACCTTGGCGGAGTCCAACTCTCACCGGAAACGAGCCTGACTTACTGCCGGCAATGCGGACCAAGCTCTGACACCGGTCGTACAGGGACCTAACAGCCCATATCAATGGGCCTGGTACCCCATACTCCCGGAGTACCCGCCACAGAACCCCCCGAGGGACGCGGTCGAATGCCTTTTCCAAGTCTACAAAGCACATGTAAACTGGTTGGGCAAACTCCCACGCACCCTCCAGGACCCTGTTGAGGGTGTAGAGCTGGTCTAGTGTTCCACGACCAGGACGAAAACCACACTGCTCCTCCTGAATCCGAGGTTCGACTATCCGACGGACCCTCCTCTCCAGAACCCCTGAATAGACCTTACCAGGGAGGCTTAAGAGTGTGATCCCTCTATAGTTGGAACACACCCTACGGTCCCCCTTTTTGAATAGGGGAACCACCACCCCAGTCTGCCAATCCAAGGGAACTGCCCCCGATGTCCACGCGATATTGCAGAGTCGCGTAAGCCAACACAACCCCACAACATCCAGAGCCCTAAGGAACTCAGGACGAATCTCATCCACCCCCGGAGCCTTGCCACCGCGGAGCTTTTTAACCACCTCGGCGACCTCCGCACCAGAGATTGGAGAGCCCGATCCAAAGTCCCCAGGCTCCGCTTCCTCAGTGGAAGACGTGCCAGTAGGATTGAGGAGGTCTTCGAAGTATTCCGCCCACCGACTCACAACATCCCGAGTTGAGGTCAACAGCACGCCATCCCCACCATAAATGGTGTTGGTCGCGTACCGCTTTCCCCCCCTGAGACGCCGGATGGTGGACCAGAATCGCCTCGAAGCCGTACGGAAGTCATTCTCCATGGCCTCTCCGAACTCCTCCCACGCCCGAGTTTTAATGAACGTGATGTAGACAAATATTTTGTCCTTTTTGAAAAAAATCCACGCTCTTTCAAATGGCCGGAAGAGATTTGGCCGCTTCTGTTACAGTGTAAATTAACAGGAAAAGCTCAGGACGCTTACGCCTCTCTTTCAGTCACCGACAGTAGGGACTTTTTGAAGGTAAAAGAAGCTATCCTGCGGGCTTATGAATTAGTTCCGGAAGCATACCGGCAAAAGTTCCGGAAATTGAGGAAATCTGAGAATCAAACTTACACTGAGGGAAAAATAAATTATCCTTGATCATTGGTGTGCGGCTAGTTCTATGTCTAGTTTGGATCAGTTTAAGCAGCTGATATTGATTGAGGACTTTAAAAAGTGTTTGCCAGAAAAAGTGACCACTTATTTAAATGAGAGCAAAGTAACGGAGGCTTCTAAAGCAACAGTTTTAGTGGATGAGTATATGTTGACGCACAAAATTAGTTTTGAGCATCTTAAATATGACAAATCCCCTAACTCTGATAAAACTAGGAACCTTGGTTTTGAGTCTCCTCGATTTTTCAGACCCAGAGGTAACGGGAAGCCGAGAGGACCCGCTGTAGCTCACAAGGAGACTGGTGCATGTGTGGGGCACAGTGAAAGCAAAGCATGGGCATGGAACGACTGCTAAGGATAATGTGGTTTGTTTCTTCTGCAGACAAGAAGGACACATTAGTACCCATTGCCCTAAGTTAAAAAAAGATGCCAAGCCAGTCGCTCTGATTAAGACCTTGAATAAACCATTGTCTTTCTCGACAGATTTGCCTGATAATGATGGATTTTGGCCGTTTATTATGCATGGGTTCGTTTCTGCTTCTCAATCTGGTAATAAGGTACCAGTTAAAATACTACGTGACACAGCTGCCTCTCAATCCTTCATACTAGAAGGTATTCTGCCTTCCGATGAAATTGAGATAATTGAAACACAGCTACCTATACGTGGTTTTTGTATGCAAGATTTTAAAGTGCCTTTAGCCAGAAATGTAATCCACTCTGAATTATGTTCTGGAGAAGCTGTGGTAGGGCTACGACCAAGTTTTCCTATTGCAGGAGTCACCATGATCATGGGTAATGATTTGGCTGGTGGTTGTGTGCTTGTTACTCCAGAGGTAACACCCATCCCGGTGAGCTGGCTTGCACATTTCCTGATGTTTTTACGTCATGTGCTGTAACCCAAGCAGCTTACAGGCGTAAGCAAGAAGAAGATACTGGTGATGATGTTGACTTAAGCGATAGTTTTATGATGAGCACTGAAGTGAAACAAGTTCCTGTAAAAACTGAAACGGATGTAGAGGAATTGGATGAAGCAAAATTGTCGCTGTCTACAGCGGTGGGTAGGAACGCATTACATTTACTCTGTTACATTTACTTAAGTAACTTTTTGAGAAAATTGTACTTGTGAGAGTAGTTTAAATGTGAAAGACTTACACTTTTACTTGAGTAATTTTAGGGGAGAAAACCACAACTTTTACTCAGTTACTATGGGCTTTCTGCCGATCGCTACCATTACTTTTGTTTCAAGTATGTAAAAACATTCACAACAAAATTATTGTGTAACTTATTGTCACCTGACATGTAACCAATCAAATGAAGCCAGCCTGTCACGTGACCACAACAAACTCTCCACGCGGGCCATGTTGAGTCACGTCGGAGATTCTGGACCCGGTTGATGAGAGACAGAAAGACGGACATTCCTAAAAGAATGGTATCAGAAGAAGGTGGCGAAGAGGAGTCAGAGCTCCCCTGGCCTCACATACGAACAATGTTCACCTTTCAGTCTTCTAAAAAGAACAGTTACATCATGCGTTGTCAGCTGTGTCTGCCAAAACGTGTAGATATTTCAGCCTACATGAACTCAATGTCGAATTTGAGAAAACATGTTGCGGTAAGTTTGCCTTTATTTTTTACTTTTTTGTTTAATGATGTCAGCTCTATTACAACAGTATGCATAACTTTAAAATTGTGCATGACGTGACTATTAAATGTTATGCTATGTATTACTAAAAACGTGTTCATACTCTTTGTGAGCACACATGAGCAATGTGCTAATTTAGCTAAAAACAAATGGTTTGATACATGTTGGGACAGTTGGTGGCAAGATGTAGCTACATACTGACAGTTCCCTCTGATTCTTAAAGTCAAAAACCTTCAATAAGTCTGTCTTAGTGGAACACAATTGATTCATACAGGCCTAGTAAGAAACAAACAAAAATACGTAAATGTCACAGTATTATACTATTAATCCAACAGGCCCTTTTCCCTTTACAATTTGGTATTCTAAACTCTCTGGGTTAACTAGTCGTTGAATTCATGAGAGTAAATCATTAAACTAGATCATCAAAATTATTATTATTATTAGTCTCAACATGTAACATGTAACTGTCCTTATGTGCTTATGGTATGGTTTTTACTGTGTCATGCGGTGTCTTGCAGACAAAATGTGATACATTTTTTTAATACTAATGCTGTAACCCCCATGGTTCCTTACCTTTTTTTCACACCTTTGACCTTCATCCCGAGACGGATGAGAGAGGCCGCGCTGAAGAACATGTCATGTGTTTTGAATAAGCAGCAGCTTTACATTCTCTACCCCTCTTCTGGATGACTGTGTATACATAATCATGTTGTACCTGGTGCAATGTTAATAAAAGCTCTTGTATCTTGTATTGTATCTTGTATTATTAACTGAATGATTTGGCATGTCTTTGAAAGTGCAATAGGTTTATCTGAAATGTTTGATATGTGGATTATATATTCTTATTCTGTTTTATTTATTAATTTATTATTTTTTGTGAACAGAGGATCCATCTGAACAGCTTGATGAAATATACTGAGTTGGTAGATTCCAACAAGAAGCGAAAATCCTCTTCTGATGAGCCACCAATGAAGAGTGTGAGAATCATCTGTGCACATGGGCTTCTTCCTGCCAACACTACACCAATTGCAAGACAAGCTGAAGAAGCTGGTATCATCTTGCAAAGTGTACGCACCTCTCATCGATGTCCTGCTGGATGGGATTCAGAAATGTTTTGCTGAGATAATGAAAGAACCTGAGCTCATCGTTGCAGCTATACTCCTACCTAAATTCAAAACAAACTGGACTATAGATGAGAACATCTTAAA
Source organism: Garcialebias charrua (assembly GCA_038048925.1). Taxonomy (NCBI): domain Eukaryota; kingdom Metazoa; phylum Chordata; class Actinopteri; order Cyprinodontiformes; family Rivulidae; genus Garcialebias; species Garcialebias charrua. The sequence goes on along the minus strand of JBBPBX010021643.1, from coordinate 6 downwards.
ATCTGG